>APFE030742798.1:0-17700 GCA_000404065.3 Pinus taeda | reverse complement strand
ACAACTTGATCATACACAAAACACATCAATCAATGTATACAATAAAAACATACAAATCGATCATACAGAAATTCAATCATTCAATAGGCATACATATTTTTTGCAATTACTATACACCAACCAATCAATGTACCTACAATAAAGACATACAATTTGATCATACACAAAACACATCAATCAATGTATATAATAAAAACATACAACTCGACCATACATAAATTCAATCACTCAATAAGCATACAATTTTTTTTGCAATTAATATGAACCAACCAGTCAATGTACATACAATAAAGACATACAACTTGATCATACACAAAACACATCAATCAATGTATACAATAAAAACATACAACTCGATCATATAGAAATTCAATCATTCAATAGGCATACATTTTTTTTCCAATTACTATACATCAACCAATCAATGTACATACAGTAAAGACATACAACTTGATCATACACAAAACACATGAATCAATGTATACAATAAAAACATACAACTCGATTATATAGAAATTCAATCACTCGATAGGCATCCAATTTTTTCTTGCAATTACTATACACCAACTAATCAATGTACATACAATAAAGACATTCAACTTGATAATACACAAAACACACCAATCAATGTATACAATAAAAACATACAACTCGATCATACAGAAATTCAATCACTCAATAGGCATACAACTTTTTTTTGCAATTACTATACACCAACCAATCAATGTACATACAATAAAGACATACAACTTGATCATACACGAAACACATCAATCAATGTCTACAATAAAAACATACAACTTGATCATATAGAAATTCAATCACTCAGTAAGAATGCAATTTTTTTTGCAATTATTATACACCAACCAATCAATGTACATACAATAAAAGACATACAACTTGATCATACACAAAACACATCAATCAATGTATACAATAAAAACATACTACTCGATCATACAAAAATTCAATCACTCAATAGGCATACAACATTTTTTTGCAACTACTATACACCACCCAATCAATGTACATTCAATAAATTGAACCACTAAATAGGCATCCAAAAATTGTGCAATTATCACAAAAACCCATGGTTGGAAAAATATTATATTGATTAAATCAAATGCAGGTTGATTTAATATTAGATTTGCAATGAACATGTTGTAACTATTTATATATATGCATTATTTGATACTTTTAATCTACAATCTATTAAACTAAAACTATCTAGTTCTAAAATAAACAAATAAAAGCAAATGAAAAGTAAGGTGGAGAGAGGGACACAAACCCTTGAGGATAGCCATGGTCCATCCTCAAGAGCAATGAGAAAGGGCTTTGAGCCCTTTCAAACAAAACAATACTTTTTATTATTATGGTGTTTTTAGAGTAATTACATAATAAAGATGAAAAATAAATGAATGCTAGTTTATTTTGGGTCATGATAACATAATGAATTCATAATGACATGTAGATATTTCATCTATCCTAGCATGCTTGTACATTCTTCATGTGCTTTCTTATCATCTGCCAAAAAAACAACAACAATTATTAAAATTTAGTGGTCATCTATACCATATCTCTAAAGTAGCAAAAACTTTATGAAGAATAAAATTTAATACATTAGGCAAAGTGACCAACATAAATTGATAATTGAAAGGCAGTGAATAAATTGAAAGCTCATATCGAGCTTTGAATTTACCTTTGCACCATTTACTCTAAGTTCTAATGTAACCTTGATATGCCCATGCAACACAAGTCATCATATAGCCTACAACCCATTTGCACATATTCATCAAATTAAAAGATATAATCAATTAAATGCAAACAGTCCCAGCGAAACATGGAGTTTGGCCTTTTAGAATTTGGAAAGGGAAAATAATTATTTTTCTTGACTACTAAAGAGAAATAAAAATACAACAATAAATAGATTTACTATCAAATTATTTATACGAAAATAAATAGATTTCTTATCAAAATAATCACAACTATCTCCATAATTCTATTTGTTATCATAATCATCACAGCTATCATCACAGCTATCACTCTAAATTATAAATGAATGGGCATACCAAAAAAAATCCAATAGTCAGTCAAGGAAATGTTGTTTTCCTTGTGCTTAGATTCAATGTCCACGTATGTACAAGGGATGATCCGGGAGAATGGGCAGTGCATTGGGAGACCCAACAACCAACCGTAAGCCCACTACTCTATTTGGCAAGGTCTCCACCACACATGTAAAGGTAAAGGTGATTGGAGAGAAGAATCCAAATATAAACACAGAAATTTAATCTGAACAGTTATGATCGATGAAATTTGTGAGTATGTTACATCCAAAGACAAAGCCACATACAAAAAATTCACAACGTTAAAAAGATAGACTCGGGCGTTTTACTATTTTGGAGTGAATTGAGTATTATTGGCAAGCTGACTCTGGCGTTTTATTATTTGGAGTGAATTGAGTACTATTGGCAGGTTCATAGGAAGCAGTGAAATATTTCAAAATAGCCCACACCCTTGCAACTTAAAGTGGGACAGCAAAAAAAATCACACAGAAAACCTTGGTTGAAAGTTTCCAAAGCGAAAGGAACTCATCATTAAAAATTGTTAAATGCTTTTTTATGTACATATTTCAATGAACTTAACAAATATTTTGTTAAATCATTTTAATGCCAACCAAATTAAGAATGATTAAATACAGAGAGAGAGCCCAGTATTTGAGCAAATTTACCAAATTATGAATTAAAAAATAGGTATGGGGTTTTATGTAATCTCATATGTACAAGGTAATTTGGTCGTGGGCGAGTTTAATTTGGTCGTGGGTGAGATTGGATTAGATACTGATCCTTTGCATCCGTATGGAGGGTGTCTGGAGAGCTAGAGAGGATAAAGGGGTGACCCAACAACTGAGCAGCCTCTGCATCAATATGGAGGGTGTCTTGGAGAAGATGGAGAGGATAAAGGGGTGACCCAAATCAAATCCGTGCCTATAGAAAAAACTTGAGCCATTAAATTACAAATCCAACATAATCCAGAAATTCAACATAAACCAAATATATTGAATCCAAATATAAACACAGAAGTTCAATATAAACCAAATGTATTGAATCCAAATATAAACCCAGAAATTCAATCTGAGTAATATGGAAGGGCACCTGGAGACATACAAGCAGAGGGATCTAAGCTATAGTTAGAGAGCCAAAGAATAGGCAGCACGACCGGTGAAGTTTCACTACCCGATTCCTGAACATCGGGAAGGGATACCCTCCAGAATCCAACCCCACCTCCTGAACCTACTCATTCTCAATCTCTCGGGCTTCAGCTAAGAATATAGATTTTTGGATAATAGCTAGGTTCAGTCTTCAGCTACGAATGATAAAATAAATCAGTGAAGAGCAAGCCACGAATGATAAAATAGCTAGGTCCAGGCTTCAGCCACGAATATAGATTTTTGGATAATAGCTAGGTTCAGGTGTCAGCTACGAATGATAAAATAAATCACTGAAGAGCAAAGCCATGAATGATAAAATAGCTAGGTCCAGGCTTCAGCCACGAATATAGATTTTTGGATAATAGCTAGGTTTAGGCTTCAGCTACGAATGATAAAATAAATCACTGAAGAGCAAGCCACTAATGATGAAATAAATCAGTGAAGAGCGTTGCTGGGGCCTTGGATGTAATAGCTAATGCAGATTGCATCAATAATTCAGTGCAAAAACTGAGATAGGAGAGAAGCTTACCCACTTTTACCAGAAATTCAAAGAAATACATTGCAATCTGAACAAACATACAATCCCAAATCATGTGAACAACTATTTTTACTGTTTCAAAAGCGAAAAGAGGACAACAATATCTGATGACTACAAATTGTTAATTGCCTTAACAAATCTTTTGTTAAAAAATCTTATGGCCAGCAAAATATACCGTACGGCGTAAAATAAAAATTAAGAATGATTAAATACAGAGAGTGCCCAATATTTTAGAAAATTTACCAAATTAGGAATAAAAAAAGTTCTGGGGTTTTATGTAATCTCCTATATTCTGGCTAAGTTGGCGTGGGTGGCTAAGTTGGCCTGGGTGAGATTGGATTAGATACTAAGCCTCTGCACCGGTATGGAGGGTATCTGGGGCCTGTAGAAGATAAAGGGGTGACCCAACAGCCTCTGCATCAGTGTGGAAGGTGACCCAACAGCCTCTGCATCAGTGAATGATAAAATAAATCACCGAAGAGCGTTGCTGGGGACCTCGGATTTAATATGCTTAATCTAGAAATAGCTAATGCATAAACAATCCCTTATATTATTTACTAAGCAGACAGAAAGATAGCAGAGAAACTTACCCACTTTACAAGAAATTCAATTCAATCTGAACAATCTCTTAATCACACATGCAATCGACAATGACTTTAAAACAGAGTCAGTCAAGAAAATGTTGTGCTTACCTCTGAGGGATGAATCCACATTGATAGACATGATATTTGCAAGCGTTACAACGTTGCTCAAGCCCTAGGTAGCAGGAATAATCTGGGAGAATAGACGTGCATTGGGAGACGATGCGTAAAACAAATGTTGTGACCGAGCAACCCATCGTAAGTCCACCGCAACAACGCAAAAACCAGTTCTGGAGCAAGCACCGGCCTATGCACCATATACGAAGCTGTAATTACGCCCTTCAAAACAAAACCGGGTAAGCTAAGGGTCGCTGTTAACTCCATCTTTTAACACCAGGCTCTCAGGAACTTCTCATCC
Organism: Pinus taeda; assembly: GCA_000404065.3. Lineage (NCBI taxonomy): Eukaryota > Viridiplantae > Streptophyta > Pinopsida > Pinales > Pinaceae > Pinus > Pinus taeda. The sequence goes on along the minus strand of APFE030742798.1, from coordinate 12,955 downwards.
AAAAAAATGCTTCGACGCCGACCATATTCGAAAGGCATGCCCGATTTCTCTCGCTTTCTGTGCAACGAGAGATTTATGATGCCGCCTCAGATGATCTAAGTTAAAAAAACCAAATAACATGGATTCAGATTCAGATGATCTAATTTAAAAACCCAAGAAACCACCTCACCGTGGATGCCCAACATTTAATTTAATAAAAACCAAGAAACATGAATACAGAGGATCTAATTTAAAAAACCAAGAAACCGCCTCACCATGGATGCAGAGGATCTGATCTAAAAACGAAGAAACCACAGGCTCTGCGTAATAAAACGCTCCCGGTGAACATTATTCGACGATGGTCACCGCTCAGATCCAACTGCGATATTGGCCGGCCCTGTTTCTCTCCATTTATGCGCAAATTGGCGATGTTGAAGATCTAATTTAAAAAACCAAACAACACTGAACATCTCAATTTATTTACAGGAATCGAGCTATGCCAGTGATTTTTCTAAAAATCAAATTGATTCCTCTCTCATTTAGCTAATCTAGTTTGCAACCCACAACTCATAATAAGAGTGATCCATACAAAGAGTTTGAAAATAAATTTACCGGAATGCCTCATTTACCTGTCATCGAGTCAGACAGATGCGCATTTAACTGTGATCCCTGGGCAGAGTTGTCTTGATTCAATAATTGACGCGCTACCTGCCTCTTTCTCTACCTCTCAAGGAACACAAGCACGCCTCTGCCTCTCAAAGAATACAAGCACACCAGACAAACACACACCAAACAGATGACGAAAACAAACATAACAACAGAGACCAAACCACATTCATACACACACACAACATATGGACCTCCAGACACACCAGACGCACTAGGCTGACCACACAATCCAGGAAACTCCGAGGAGAGGAGGAGAGGCACTGCAATGCCAATGCCAATATGAATCCAGAAATTGAATATAATTAAAGCGATTAACATCCTTGACCGTTGAGATAACCTGTTCGATAAGAGCGGAGCGCTAGGATTACAACGCTGGTTATCTCGTAGATGATGATGATGCCAATTCTGTTTGCAACCGATGACTCAAATTATCTTTTAAATGATGCCATTTCTGTTTGCAACGGAGGGGTCAGATTATCTCTTACATTTTTTTTTTAGCTTTTTTTAATAGCTACACAACAAAAGTACAATTCAGTTCATCAAACTAAAAATAGTAATAAAAGCACAATCCATGTTATCTAACTAAAAATAGTAATAAAAGCACTCTCCATGTCATCTAGGTAAAAATTGAATAGTAATAAAAACACAATCCATATCATCTAACTAAAAATAGTAATAAAAGCACTATCTATGTCATCTAGGTAAAAATTGTCCTTTGATAAGCACTATGACAATGGGTGTTCCCACCTTCCTCGTGTTGCTAATGGTCAATGCCTAAACTTCTATTTCTGAAACTACTGGCATTTTTAGAATCTACCAAACAATTAGGTAGTTGGCATCAACCATAAGAATGTTAAGATGAGCTTGTGTTAACACTCTTGGACACGTATCTACAACATTTTCTTCTCATGTTCATATCTTCTTTTTTTATCACAAAGATATTTACTAGTTTTGCTATGAAATTAGTTCAAAATCTTAATGATTCTCTTCCTACTCCACTGTTAATTCTTTTTTGTGGGCTTCATAATTCGTTCTTTCCTTTTCCACATTTGCTCAAAATGTCATTTACCTAAATGTAATCTCTCATATGTCAACACCTATATGTTGATGAATTAATCAAGCCCTAATACAGTTCAGACAATTGAATTAAATACTTCATAATCGCAAGTATAATATTTCATCCAAGGCATCCAAAATTCAAATTTGATATATTCTTGGAGCATATCATAGCTTTGATACCAAAATGAAATGGTCCCACTCGCAAAAATATTGTTCTCCCTAAACAACAACAACAAACCCTTTTGCATAAACTATACTTTAAGTTTTCTTTCTCACATCGATGCAAAGCTCAAACTCTTCCCAATTTCCTTATTGGAACATCCCTCCTAAATATCTTCAAAGATGCTAGCTTGCTATTGCTCACAATCAAGAAACACCTAGTTTGATTGGCGAAGGGAAGAAGAAACATCAATTTTATCATTGGAGATATTGTCATTTTGATAATGAATGATGTGACTTGTAGGAAAAAATGCTCAATGCCTTTCTTATTGAACAACATCAAACAACTGTGAAGTGTTGACATTAATGATGCATACCTAGATATTCATGTTAATAATTCAACCTCCACTCACCCTTAGTGGGTTTTCATGGCGTAAAGCTACTATGAGAACAAGAATGAAGCTCCCTTCACTTAACAATTTATAGATCAAGCAACAACTTGCACAATTAATCGTAGAAGAATGGAGCTCTCATCACTTAATTGTTTCTAGATCAAGCAACAAATTGCACAATTAATCATAAAAAATAGAAACAAAAAGAACCTGCTTTCTCAACAATTGATTGAAGAATTCCAAATTTTTACCACTCATCTCCAACCATATCATATTGGATGGGTCCACGAAGCAGTACCTACTTTATGTTTGTAGTGTTGTCTCAGATTTACAATTAGACCATTCATTTATACAGTTGATTGTGATCTTACACCCTTCTATTGTTGAGATGTGATATTTGTCGAGCCCTACCAGTTTCACAAAAAGGCACAAAATTGTGGGTATTATAACTTCTACAAGCTTTGCAAGGATAACAATATCTATAATGTCATCTCTTCTTTCACTTTTTCTACATTTTTTAGAAGATAAGTTATTAACCATATCAAAATTTCTCTGGTGGCATCAGAAATAGGCAGTATTAGTGGCTCCCTACGGACTGTTCTTCCTCCCATATTGCCTGAATTCTACACACTATAAGTTAGCACAGGTAACACAGCAATAGACAGAGTCAGCGATGGAACAACAAGTCATTATGATCATTATATCGGATGATATTTTTCAGCATAAATACCATTAAATACTTGCTATTATGGAATGTCATATAGTTCGGCATAACCAAATAAAGGACTGACACACATGCATAAGTAGTTTGGGAGTCACCCTCGCCCCCCTTTGAAATGATAGGTCGCCTTCGACCTAGTGAATGAAGGAAAATTATGCTGGTGGCGACATACAGGGATGATGGGAATGGTAAGGTACGCCTATTTATGAAAGGATCGCAAGAGATATCAGAGTGCTAAAATCAATGTATCAATTAGTGAAGAGATGCTATGAGGTGATTTTGAAAAGGGAAAAAGGACATCTGACACAAAAAATATACTTTACCATCATCATTCCACTTAAAGCTTATTATGATTGATTTTTTTAGAAGATATCCATGCATAAAGGTTCAATATAAATTAGGAACATAATCGCTCTGTAGTAAAGATACCAAATAAGGAAAGGGACTTAAAATAACTATTGATGTTGGAAATATGACTTCAATACCATCAACAGAGCTTCTATTGCCTGCGGGCATCTATAGCCTTGACAGAGTTGCTTTCTAACCCTTTGGAACCATGGTCCTTTATGTATAATAGGGAAAGTGCATTATGATATTAGAGTGGAGACCAATATGTTGGCTTGGTGACCAGATGAACACATTGCTATTCACTAGGAAGGAGCAAAAGGTGGGTAGGCCAGCTTGTGATGAGACCTCTTGTTGCAAGGACTTTTTATTTCTTGATTCATCCATTGAATCATATCCCTAGTGTGGTGGCCATAGTGGGAATGCCACTTTGTTTCTTCCTTATGATCATGGTAGACTGGCTCGTGATAATGAACAAAGAGAATTATAGGGTTTAAGGAAGAACCAGCATGGCACAAGTAATCAATCTCTTTGATTTATAATGGAAATGAGGACAGTGAAGTGATATAGATGGTTGTGTCGATTCTTTTTCAATCAATACAAAGCAATATTGTTTAAAGATGATAATATTCAATACTTTCTTGTTCCAGTAATCCTCAAATTTGTATCCTTTCATATATATTTGTACCCTTGTGCTTGATAGAGGGTCATAAAAAGTGAAATAATATTCACAAAGTGTTTATTTCCTAAAGAAAACCTCACACAAAGAGTGTTGTTCCTTAAAGGGAACAGTAACTGTTCCCTGTAAGGAACAACGAATGAAAAATACACGCGGATGGTGTTGTTCCGTGTTGGGAACAGCAAAAGGATATATACATGATGGTGTTGTTCCTTATAGCGAACAAAAGTTGTTCCTTAGGAGGAATAGCATGAAGAAAAATTGCACACTAAAATTGTTGTTCCTTAGAGGGAACAACAATTGTTCTTTAGAGGGAACAGCAATTGTTCCTTATAAGGAACAACGAAAAGAGAAAAGTAATTAGACTTGAAATTGTTGTTTCTTAGAGGGAACAACAATTTTTCCTTAAAAGGAATAGCAATTGTTCCTTATATGGAATAGTGGAAAAACAGATGAAAATGAAACTGTTGTTCCTTAGAGGGAACAACGACCGATATTCCTTATAGAGAACAACAATTGTTCCTTCAAGGGAACAGTGAGAAAACAAGTCCAAACGAAACTGATGTTCCTTAGAGGGAACAATGAGAAAACAAATCAAAACGAAATTGATGTTCCTTAGAGGGAACAACAGCTATTCCTTAGAGGGAACAACAGTTGTTCCTTAGATGGAACAAAAAAAAGAATATACACGAAATTGTTGTTCCTTAAAGGGAACAATAGCTGTTCCTTAGAGGGAACAACAGTTGTTCCTTAGAGGGAAAAACATCTATTCCTTAAAGGGAACATAAGATGTTCCTTGGATGGAACAGTGAGAAACAAATACATATGGGATTGTTGTTCCTTAGAGGAAATAGTAGTTGTTCCTTAAAGGGAACAACAACTTTTCCTTAGAGTGAACAACAACCATTCCTTAGAGGGAACAACAACCGTTCCTTAAAGGGAACAGCAGGAAAACAAATCCATACGAAACTATTGTTCCTTAAAGGGAACGACAAATTTCCTTAGAGGGAACAACAAGAAAACACATAACAATGAAACTGTTGTTCCTTAGAGGGAACAACAATTGTTCCTTAGAGGGAACAACAACTGTTCCTTAAAGGGAATAGTACGAAAATCAAATATATAGGGAACTGCTATTCCTTAGAGGGAATGGCAGTTGTTCCTTAGAGGGAAAAGCAACTATTCCTTGAAGGAAACAACATGAAAATAAAATATATAGGGAACTGCTATTTCTTAGAAGGAATGACAGTTGTTCCTTAGAGGGAACAACAATTGTTCCTTAAAGGGAACAACACGAAAATCTGTACACAAAATTGTTCTTCCACAGAGGGAACAACAGTTGTTCTTTGGAAGGAACAACAATTGTTCCTTAAAGGGGAACAACATGACGAGAATCCATAAAATCATTGTTGTTCTTTAGAAGGGACAACAACTATTCCTTAAAGGGAACAACAACTATTCCTTAGAGGGAACATCAAAGGAAAAGTAGAAAAAAAGAGAATTTATATACAATTTATACAAGCAAATTCAATCAACATAGAAAGAAAATTTTATGTACAAATTTCAAAAACAAATGAATTATTCACTGGGTCTATGCTAAGGACAAGTTGCCCTCCTCAGTAAGAATCTGTATGGTGGAATCTTCCCGTAATTGTTGGCAAAGGACTCCTTGGTAAGCGGTTTGTGATAGAGTCGTACTCGATGTCCATTCGCTTTAAAAGACTAGCCAGACCCATCAATGGTGGCTAATGTGAGCGTGCCATTGTTATGCACCTTTTGTATCTCATAAGGTCCTAACCATCTGGTCTAGAGTTTTCCCAGGAAATCTTGGAACCTAGAATCATACAGGAGTGCCCAATCTCCTTCGTGGAAGATCTTCTTTTTGATAAGGGCATGATGCCATTTCGCTCTTTGTTGTTGGATTAGTGCAGTGTGTTGAAGAGCTGTTAGCCGGATTTCATCCAATTCATTGATTTGATGTAGCCTATTAATATGTGCTTTGCTTAAGTCCAAGCCTACCTCCTGAGCTATCCTCAATGTCTGGATTTCAAATTCAATTGGGAAGATAGGTTCTTTGCCAAACACTAGTTGATTTGGGGAATATCCCATGGTATTTCTCCATGTCTTGCGGTATGCCCACAAGGCTTCGAGTAATCGGGTAGCCCAGTCATGTCTATGTGATGCAATTGTCTTTGTTAGTATTGTCTCGATTACCTTATTAGTGCTTTCTACCTGGCCATTTTCCTGTGAGAGGTATGGAGTCGTGATTCTGTGTATGATATGATGATTATTTAATGTTGCAGAGATCTTATTGCCTATGAATTATGGTCCTCCATCGGTAATTACCTCTCTAGGCAAGCCATATCGCACAAATAGTTGGAAAATAAAGTGGATTACCGAGTCCTCTGTTGCCCTTGGTAGTGCCTCTGCCTCCACCCATTTAGTCACATACTCTGTTGCAACTAATATATATGTCTTTTGATTAGATGATGGGTTTTTTAGATCGATGAAATCTAACGCCCATCGCTCAAAAGGTTCAATGACTATCTACAGGTGCAAGGGCATCTCATCAGATTGCCCAGGGCATCCCATTCTTTGCCAACTGTCGCATGCCTGGACAAACTTCTTGGCATCTTTAAAAATGGTGGGCCAATAATAGCTCATCTGTAATACCTTGTGACCAGTCCAGTGATCTGCAAAATGTCTGCCGCAAGGCCCATCGTGGCAATCTTTCAGGATGTCAAAGATCTCTTCTTCCCTGATGCATCTTCTACTGTGCATATCGGCCCCTGTATGAAATAAATAGCCTCCGATCCAAGAGAATCACGTGTTGCACTGTACTATTTGTTTTCTTTCATTAGGCGTCAAGTGCTTGGGTAACTTGCCCACTGCCAAGTAATTTGCGACATTCGCATACCACGGTGTTTTCACAGTTACAACAAATAAATGTTCATCAAGAAACTGGTCTTCTACTGCTGCCAAGTCATCTGTCTTTGGCATTCGTGAAAGAAAGTCTACTACTGGATTTTCTTTTCTTGGTCGATCTTTGATAGTGATATCGAATTCCTGCAAAAGAATCAACCATCTTGTCACTCTTCCATTTGTAACAGGTTTATTAGTTAGATATTTAATAGCAGAGTGATCAGTGTATAAAACCATAGGGTATCCTGTTATATAATCTCTGAATTTATTGATAGCATAGATTACAGCCAAAAATTCTTTTTTAGTAATAATATAATTTAATTCAGCAAGAGATAGATTTTTGTTGATATAGTATATTACATATGGCTTTTTATCTTCCTCCTGGTTGAGAACTGCTCCAATGGCTGTGTTTGAAGTGTCGTATGAAATCTGGAATGGCGAATCCCAGTTTGGGCCCCTTAATACTGGGGTTGTTGATACAAGCCATTTTAAATCTTCAAAAGCACTATCACATTTATCAGTCCAAATGAAATCAATATTTCATGTTAATGCATATAGTGGTGTAGCAATTTGAGAAAAATTATTTATAAATTTTCTATAATAGCCATAAAATCCCAAGAAATTACGTACCTCAGTTTGTGTGGAAGGGGTAGGTATTAAAAGAATTATCTGATTTTTTGTTGGATCTACCTGTATTCCAGCTACTGATATATAGTGACCCAAGATGAGGCCCTCGGTCATCATCGTGTGGCATTTTTCATGGATTAAACAGAGTCTGGTGGCAATGCATCTTTGCAAAACTTTCTCTAATGTTTGTAACACTGGCTCGAAGTCATCTCCGTAAGGTGTAAAGTCATCCATGTACACATCGAGCCCTTCATTTATTAGATCTGAAAAAATACTGAGTTAGCCCTCTGGAATGTGGTAGGTGCATTGCACAGCCCAAAAGGTAAGACCCTGTAAGCAAATGTTCCACAAGGGCGGGTAAAGGTAGTCATATCCTAATCTTCAGGGGCAATCTCAATTTGATTGTATCCGCTGAAGCCATCTAGGAAAGAAAATAAATTTTTTTCCTGCCAATGTGTCCAAGACCTAGTCAATGAATGGAAGGGGAAAATGGTCTTTTGGGTTGCTTTATTAAGCTCTCTATAGTCAACACATATATGCCACTTTCCATTCTTTTTTGGCACTACTACTAATAGAGAGACCCATTTGCTGTCAGATATGGGGTAGATGAAGTTTACATCTAACAATTTTTGTAGTTCAGATTTAACAATATCTTTAAGATGAGGATTTAACCTTCGTTGAGGTTTTCGAATGGGCCTGGCATCTTTCTCTGTATAAATGTGGTGCATGCATAATTGGGGATCAATCCCCTTCATGTCCGGTAATCCCATGCAAAGGCCTCTTTATATTTTCTGAATTCTACACACTATTGGGAGGAAGAACAATGCGTAGGGAGCCACTAATACTGTCTATTTCTGATGCCACCAGAGAAATTCTGATATGGTTAATAACTTATCTTCTAAAAAATGTAGAAAAAGTGAAAGAAGAGATGACATTATAGATATTGTTACCCTTGCAAAGCTTGTAGAAGTTATAATACCCACAATTTTGTGCCTTTTTGTGAAACTGGTAGGGCTCGACAAATATCACATCTCAACAATAGAAGGGTGTAAGATCACAATCAACTGTATAAATGAATGGTCTAATCGTAAATATGAGACAACACTACAAACATAAAGTAGGTACTGCTTCATGGACCCATCCAATATGATATGGTTGGAGATGAGTGGTAAAAATTTGGAATTCTTCAATCAATTGTTGAGAAAGCAGGTTCTTGTTGTTTCTATTGTCTATTATTAGTTGTGCAATTTGTTGCTTGATCTAGAAACAATTAAGTGATGAGAGCTCCATTCTTCTACGATTAATTGTGCAAGTTGTTGCTTGATCTATAAATTGTTAAGTGAAGGGAGCTTCATTCTTGTTCTCATAGTAGCTTTACGCCATGAGAACCCACTAAGGGTGAGTGGAGGTTGAAGTATTAACATGAATATCTAGGTATGCATCATTAATGTCAACACTTCACAGTTGTTTGATGTTGTTCAATAAGAAAGGCATTGACCATTTTTTCCTACAAGTCACATCATTCATTATCAAAATGACAATATCTCCAATGATAAAATTGATGTTTCTTCTTCCCTTCGCCAGTCAAACTAGGTGTTTCTTGATTGTGAGCAATAACAAGCTAGCGTCTTTGAAGATATTTAGGAGGGATGTTCCAATAAGGAAATTGGGAAGAGTTTGAGCTTTGCATCGATGTGAGAAAGAAAACTTAAAGTATAGTTTATGCAAAAGGGTTTGTTGTTGTTGTTTAGGGAGAACAATATTATTGCGAGTGGGACCATTTCATTTTGGTATCAAAGCTATGATATGCTCCAAGAAGATATCAAATTTGAATTTTGGATGCCTTGGATGAAATATTATACTTGCGATTATGAAGTATTTAATTCAATTTTCTGAACTGTATTAGGGCTTGATTAATTCATCAACATATAGGTGTTGACATATGAGAGATTACATTTAGGTAAATGACATTTTGAACAAATGTGGAAAAGGAAAGAACTAATTATGAAGCCCACAAAAAAGAATTAACAGTGGAGTAGGAAGAGAATCATTAAGATTTTGAGCTAATTTCATAGCAAAACTAGTAAATATCTTTGTGATAAAAAAAGAAGATATGAACATGAGAAGAAAATGTTGTAGATACGTGTCCAAGAGTGTTAACACAAGCTCATCTTAACATTCTTCAAGTTGATGCCAACTACCTAATTGTTTGGTAGATTCTAAAAATGAGAGTAGTTTACCTAGATGACATAGATAGTGCTTTTGTTACTATTTTTAGTTAGATGACATGGATTGTGTTTTTATTACTATTCAATTTTTACCTAGATGACATAGAGAGTGCTTTTATTACTATTTTTAATTAGATAACATGGATTGTACTTTTATTATTATTTTTAGTTTGATGACCTAGATTGTACTTTTGTTATGTAGCTATTAAAAAAAGCTAAAAAAAAATGTAAGAGATAATCTGAGCCCTCCGTTGCAAACAGAAATGGCATCATTTAAAAGATAATTGGAGTCATCTGTTGCAAACAGAACAGGTTATCTCAACGGTCAAGGATGTTAATTGCTTTAATTATATTCAATTTCTGGATTCATATACATCCTTTAATTATATTCAATTTCTGGATTCATATTGGCATTGGCATTGCAGTGCCTCTCCTCCTCTCCTCGGAGTTTCCTGGATTTTGTGGTCAGCATAGTGCGTCTGGTGTGTCTGGAGGTCCATATGTTATATGTTGTGTGTGTATATGAATGTGGTTTGGTCTCTGTTGTTATGTCTGTTTTCGTCATTTGTTTGGTGTGTGTCTGTCTGGTGTGCTTGTATTTTCTGAGAGGCAGAGGCGTGCTCGTGTTCCCTGAGAGGTAGAGGAAGAGGCAGAGGCAGGTAGCGCGTCAATTATTGAATCAAGACAACTCTGCCCAGGGATCACAGTTAAATGTGCATCTGTCTGACTCGATGACAGGTAAATGAGGCATTCCGGTAAATTTATTTTCAAACTCTTTGTATTTGTATGGATCACTCTTATTATGAGTTGTGGGTTGCAAACTAGATTAGCTAAATGAGAGAGGAATCAATTTGATTTTTAGAAAAATCACTGGCATAGCTCGATTCCTGTAAATAAATTGAGATGTTCAGTGTTGTTTGGTTTTTTAAATTAGATCTTCAACATCGCCAATTTGCGCATAAATGGAGAGAAACAGGGCCGGCCAATATCGCAGTTGGATCTGAGCGGTGACCATCGTCGAATAATGTCCACCGGGAGCGTTTTATTACACAGAGCCTGTGGTTTCTTGGTTTTTTAGATCAGATCCTCTGCATCTATGGTAAGGCAGTTTCTTGGTTTTTTAAATTAGATCCTCTGTATCCATGTTTCTTGGTTTTTATTAAATTAAATGTTAGGGCATCCACGGTGAGGTGGTTTCTTGGGTTTTTAAATTAGATCATCTGAATCTGAATCCATGTTATTTGGTTTTTTTAACTTAGATCATCTGAGGCGGCATCATAAATCTCTGGTTGCACAGAAAGCGAGAGAAATCGGGCATGCCTTTCGAATATGGTCGGCGTCGAAGCATTTTTCTGGATGAGAAGTTCCTGAGAGCCTGGTGTTAAAAGATGGAGTTAACAGCGACCCTTAGCTTACCCGGTTTTGTTTTGAAGGGCGTAATTACAGCTTCGTATATGGTGCATAGGCCGGTGCTTGCTCCAGAACTGGTTTCTGCGTTGTTGCGGTGGACTTACGATGGGTTGCTCGGTCACAACATTTGTTTTACGCATCGTCTCCCAATGCACGTCTATTCTCCCAGATTATTCCTGCTACCTAGGGCTTGAGCAACGTTGTAACGCTTGCAAATATCATGTCTATCAATGTGGATTCATCCCTCAGAGGTAAGCACAACATTTTCTTGACTGACTCTGTTTTAAAGTCATTGTCGATTGCATGTGTGATTAAGAGATTGTTCAGATTGAATTGAATTTCTTGTAAAGTGGGTAAGTTTCTCTGCTATCTTTCTGTCTGCTTAGTAAATAATATAAGGGATTGTTTATGCATTAGCTATTTCTAGATTAAGCATATTAAATCCGAGGTCCCCAGCAACGCTCTTCGGTGATTTATTTTATCATTCACTGATGCAGAGGCTGTTGGGTCACCTTCCACACTGATGCAGAGGTTGTTGGGTCACCCCTTCATCTTCTACAGCCCCCAGACACCCTCCATACCGGTGCAGAGGCTTAGTATCTAATCCAATCTCACCCAGGCCAACTTAGCCACCCGGGCCAACTTAGCCAGAATATAGGAGATTACATAAAACCCCAGAACTTTTTTTATTCCTAATTTGGTAAATTTTCTAAAATATTGGGCACTCTCTGTATTTAATCATTCTTAATTTTTATTTACGCCGTACGGTATATTTTGCTGGCCATAAGATTTTTTAACAAAAGATTTGTTAAGGCAATTAACAATTTTTAGTCATCAGATATTGTTGTCCTTTCACTTTTGAAACAGTAAAAATAGTTGTTCACATGATTTGGGATTGTATGTTTGTTCAGATTGCAATGTATTTCTTTGAATTTCTTGTAAAAGTGGGTAAGCTTCTCTCCTATCTCAGTTTTTGCACTGAATTATTGATGCAATCTGCATTAGCTATTACATCCAAAGCCCCAGCAACGCTCTTCACTGATTTATTTCATCATTAGTGGCTTGCTCTTCAGTGATTTATTTTATCATTCGTAGCTGAACCCTAAACCTAGCTATTATCCAAAAATCTATATTCGTGGCTGAAGCCTGGACCTAGCTATTTTATCATTCATGGCTTTGCTCTTCAGTGATTTATTTTATCATTGGTAGCTGACATCTGAACCTAGCTATTATCCAAAAATCTATATTCGTGGCTGAAGCCTGGACCTAGCTATTTTATCATTCGTGGCTTGCTCTTCACTGATTTATTTTATCATTCGTAGCTGAAGACTGAACCTAGCTATTATCCAAAAATCTATATTCTTAGCTAAAGCCCGGGGGATTGAGAATGAGTAGGTTCAGGAGGTGGGGTTGGATTCTGGAGGGTATCCCTTCCCGATGTTTAGGAATTGGGTAGTGAAACTTCACCGGTCGTGCTGCCTATTCTTTGGCTCTCTAACTATAGCTTAGATCCCTTTGCTTGTATGTCTCCAGGTGCCCTTCCATATTACTCAGATTGAATTTCTGGGTTTATATTTGGATTCAATACATTTGGTTTATATTGAACTACATTTGGTTTATATTGAACTTCTGGGTTTATATTTGGATTCAATATATTTGGTTTATGTTGAATTTCTGGATTATGTTGGATTTGTAATTTAATGGCTCAAGTTTTTTCTATAGGCACGGATTTGATTTGGGTCACCCCTTTATCCTCTCCATCTTC
>APFE030742795.1:439151-466255 GCA_000404065.3 Pinus taeda | reverse complement strand
CTTCTTTCAAATTAGAAACTCCTTTTACAATGGTCTTGTACTGGTGCAGTCCTTTACCAGTACGCAGGCTGCACCTGCAGAGAGCTACAACTCTCTCTCGTTTTCCAGTCTCTCCTGGAAGGGAGCTACAACCCCCTACTTCTTTTCTTTCAAGGACCACTTTTCATAAATTTTCAAACTGGATCCATAAATATCAAATGATCATCAAGTACCAGTAAGTCACCCAGATAACCAGATCCACAATAACAGTAAACTAAACCCATAACACCTTATCAACAAGATCTTAAGACAGATACGCAATTTCCTTTTCTCTGCCTGTGGCGTCTCCACACTGCGCCTTCTGTGGCGCCTTCGGACTGCGCCTTCTGTGGCGCCTCTGCACTACGCCTTCTGTGGCGCCTCTATGGCATCTCCGCACTGCGCCTTCTGTGGTGCCTCTGTGGCGTCTCCGCACTGCACCTTCTGTGGCGCCTTCGCACTGCGCCTTCTGTGGCGCCTCCGCACTACGCCTTCTGTGGTGCCTCTGTGGCGTCTGCGCACTGCGCCTTCTATGGCGTCTCCACACTGCGCCTTCTGTGGCTCCTTCGCACTGCGCCTTCTGTGGCGCCTTCGCACTGCACCTTCTGTGGCGCCTCTGCACTGCGCATTCTGTGGCGCCTCCGCATTGCGCCTTCTGTGGCGCCTCTGTGGCGTCTCCGGACTGCGCCTTTTGTGGCGCCTCTGTGGCATCTCCGCACTGCGCCTTCTATGGCGCCTTTGCACTACGCCTTCTATGGCGCCTATGTGGCATCTCCGCACTGTGCCTTCTGTGGTGCCTCCGCACTTCCGCAGCTGCAGTGCTCGAGAGATCACCCTTCACAGATTCACTTTCCACTTCACTTTCATATAGATCGAGATTTTGAAACAATAACCCAATATTTCAGATCTTAAGATATTCAACCCAAAAGCCTGCCCGCCAAATGATCTCCTTTGTTTATTAGGCAACTCTTCTCAAATTGGGACCATCCACGGGCCAATTGATGGATCAAAACTGTGGGACTATACCAGAACCACCATTTGAAGTGCGTGAATTTTCTCCACTGAAATAACTTTTCTCTGCATAAAATTCTGTAACTTTTCTCTACTGAAGTTCACTTTTTCTTGCATTAAAATTCCGTGAACTTGAAAATAACTTTGCTGCACTATAATTTATCATCTGAGTGATTTGCCATCAAGGACAACACATGTCTCATAATGCCAACAATCCTTAACTACCCAAATTCTCTCATATCCTTTCAATTAATAAAAGGATATTTGCAAAATCCTCACTCTCCTATTTTATTTAAAATAACAAATTAAATAAAATATTAAAAGTTGTCACACCCCCCTTTTCTAACATATTTACAAATAAAAAAAATACCCTTGATTCTCCTACATCAGACTCCCCATGTAAGAAAATTCATGACCACCTGGTCATAAGTCTGGATAATTATTTCCTCCTGGATCCCAAATTTTATTTTGTAATCTTTCCTTGGTTATCAATTGCTTTACTATTATCTACTGTTGTCCTCCAGGTTTCCATATTTTGTGTTGTAATGCTCCATTTGCTGTGCTCTCGCAATCTTTTGCTGTCTTTCTCTTGTTATCACTCCTTTTCTTTCTTATTGTCGTCTTTCTCTAAGATGTTTTTATCATTAACCTCCTTATCAACTCAATTTCTTTGTCCAGTATGTCCTCCGTTTGCTGATTGTTTCGATCTCTTGACTGCTGAACTCTCATTCTTGCTTGTTCTTCACTTGTTTTAATCGCTTCCTTTTCACCCTTACTGCTGTTTTGCACCTTTTCTACTGCTGCTACTATAAATTTCGCCTCACATGTTGCTCTAGCTGTCACTATGGATGTTGCGGCCTCCCAAACTTCTTGTCCCTCTGCAACATTCCTTTGCTTGTCACCTACAATTTCATCTGCAACTTCTTTCTCTGTTTCAAATGTTTCCAGCAAACATTTCAGCATTTCATCAACATGCTGCAAATTAACTTCAGCATAATCTCCATCTTCCTCTTCAACAATCTTCAGTAATTGTTCATCATTATCTTGATTGATTCTGGCAATCAAATCAAGTTCTTCAAACACTGTAGCTTCATCCTCTATTACTGTAGCAGCTCCAAAATTTTGTCCACCTGTCTTCTCTTGGCTATATAGACAAGCCAACTCTTTCCTGTCACCCATGGCAACAAGTCTCTGCTTATGAGACATCACAGTCTCATCTTCTTTCTGCAACAATTCTCCTTCTTCCAAGACAATTCTAAATGATGGACTGTCTTCTACATTACCTATTGTTACACTGAAATTTGTCACCATGACTATCTGCAGTTAATATGGCTCCATCAATAGTCATATTATCCTCCTTGTCAAGCCTTATACCTCTGCTCTCCATGTCAAACTTCAAAAAAGAGAGAAAGTCATTAAAAATCATGTTTATCTCTGGGTACGCAGGTTCTCTCTACCTTGCCTGCGTGTACGCATCCCAAGCTCATTGTACCTGCGTACTTCTACGCTCTGTAAGTCAAGGGATGGGTGCGTACTCCTGTAAAGGTCAAAAGGCGCGAGTTTCATCCTAAAAAAGTTACTTGTGGTCACTTCTAGAGCTTTCTAGAAGAGTGTTTGACGTGTATTGAGTGCGTCCAGATGGTTCATGCATCCCTATGATAGAGGAACTTATCCCATCAAGAGAGGAGCTACCCCATCCAAAAGAGGGAGTATCCCATTGATGTTGGAACTGAATAACTTCCTCTAGAACACTATAAATACATGCCTTGGGCCAGAGGAGGGGAGGTTGAAAGCTGAACATTCCAAAGGGTAGATGCTGCTGGAATTAGGACTTCCATTGTAAGCTTGTGAGGAGAGATTACCATCCTTTCTTGTTTCATTTGGAAGTGGGTGAGCTTGTCAAAGTAGAGGAAAACTCTTGCTGGACCCTGGGAGGAACTTGCACAACACCAAGGCTCAGGTTGTAATAGTTTCTTTTTTGTTTCCTTAATACAAATAAGTCCATTCTTCTCAATGATTTGTTGTTAATGAATTGTTTCATATACTCCTTGGTCTATATGTTGAATATGCTTTGTTTTATGGAATATTCAGGTGTTATGTAATCGTTTGATTGTTAGTGTATGTAGGTTTCAAAGTGAAAGAGGAGCTCATCTGGATCAACGAAGCTAGGCTGCTACGACAAGTGTTGGACCTAAGGTAAGATCGAAAAACACTTGGTTTCTCATAGAATAATGTATGTTTAGAGAAAGATTGCTCTTGTTTGTGTTGTTTGTCACTAGAGAGTCTTAGACTCCTAGGGAGGTTAGGTTTGTCCGCAAAATAACTCTTTCCGCATGATATTAAGGTATCAATTCCACACATTGTACTATAATTTTTTTGATTTGATTGTGAATTAGAATAGGTGAATTTGGTTTGTCGTTATTTTGTTTAGTAGTTAAATTGATCTAAATTGGAAGTTAATTTCTAGCATATATAGTGCACGCATGCTTCGCAAGTTTTACGAAACCGCTGGGTTGACAATTAAATGATAGGTAATTAATTTGCTTCAACAAAGAGGAGATTCAAACTCCCTCTAAAAAGTAACCGTATCGATGTCGGTCATGCTATACCTTTCATCATATCTAAACTCTATTTTCTTCTTGAGGTCTTTCTCCTCCAAGTCACTAAAGAGATCTTTATACCCCATCATATGGAACAAGGCACCGTGGTCGAGATACCACATGCTTCCCATTACAGTTATTTCCATGCATGCAATGAGAATAAAATCAAGTAGGTATTATGAAGCTAGAGCCTAAATTGATGCTACTACTGCATGCTCCTTCTTGCTTACCTTCATTTGTGGACATTTCATGGCATAGTGCATGAACTCATGATAGTGAAAACATTGGATTTTGGACAAGTATTTCCTCTTTCCCTCCTCGCCTTGGGAATTATTTCCCTTGGATTTGTTTCCTTTGCTGACTAATGAAAATTCCTCCTCTACTTCTTTGGATGAGCTCCCATCTCTAGTGTTCCGATGAATTTCTTCTCACACCAAGTCAGACCACAAATGCTCCCACTCTAGTAGCTTCTCCCTCCCATTTATTGAGTCTTGGTATTTGTGCCAGATCTTGGGAAGGACTAGAAATGCTAGGATGAACATATCCTCTTTACCAACTATAACACCAACACTTCCAAGCTCATCTCGACATTGGGTGACCTTGGTCAAGTACCTTGGTATTATATAACCCTTCTCCATCCTGATTTTTCTAAGCTTTTCCTTCATTTCCAGCTTCTTGTGGTCACTGTTATTTTGAAACACATATGTCAAGGCCTTCCATATAATATATGGAGTTTCCTTACCATGGATGTTCAAGGAAATATGATCTTGAACTCCTTCTAGAATAATCCTTCTTGCCTTTGCAACACATTTTCTCCACTCTACAAGATATTGAGCATCAACTGTTGGAGGCTTAATAATATGTTTGTCTATGAATTCCTTAAGGTTGTTGTCTTCTAGCAATGCATCCATCCTATCCTTCTAAACAATATAGTTTGGGCTACCATCAAGGGCATATTCGAGACTCTGAAATATGATACTGCAAATTTGGTTTCACCTGCAAAAGAAAAAACCATATTCTCCTCTTCTAAAGTGATTTCAGCTCTGATACCATGCAAAAATTCCATGTAGATTCAAATTTCTAATTGTAATATGTTGAAAAAATAGACTTGAATCTACTCTACTCATTAACAGAAACAATTAAATGAGCACGAGATCAGAAAACATACAATAGAAAGAATTGAATTAATACATTACATAATGATTTCTTGGGGAAAGAAATAGATAAAAATACCTTCTATATGTATATTACATTAGTAATAAAATATGATAAGATTACAATTATTTTCTAGATCCTGAGAAACCTCTACATTATCTATATCTATCTCATAACTTCCTAGACAAGCCGAGGGCAATACTTGACCAATTTTCTGTTTGTGTAAGTCCCTATTTCCTTGCGTTGTTTCCTTGGTAATTAACCCTCTATTAGTTAGGTAAATTCCTCAATATGAATTTCACAATAATCATAGGCATTTCTTTGTCTGCATTCACAACCTGTACAATTTAGATGATCATACAAATGATAGTACACTCTCCATGGACTCCAATCTCAACTGGTTCTTTCTTTGATTTGGCATACATGAGTGGTTTATGAGTTAATCATTAGTTTACTAGTTGATCACTATAGGAAATGCCACACTCCACTGTAGGCAACACCACACTACAAGACTTCCCAATAGTTCCTCCAATAGCTAAAAGTAGTATAAATGATTTTAAGTCAGTTAGACTAAATTAATTAATTACAACTCAAAATAAACTTAACCAGAGCTCCTATAATGTAAGAGACACTCCACATGATTCTATTTAGACCCTCAAATTTAATTAGCTGATCCAAATAAGTCAAATTAACTTACTTAAATAATACTATTTTCCATAAGATGTGGAATTATAGTTTTATTCCTAATTTAATTCAAGGAAAAAATTAAATTAGAATGTTTATTCATGCAATTTTCAAAACATCACATACATGTTCATAATAATAACCATCAAATTCATAAAGTAATTTGTGATAAATTGACCCAATTGTGAATATACAAAACTAGAAGAGATTGGCACCATATTTTGGCTTTTCCCGAGAATGTAAGAGTAAAAATCCTACATAAAATACCTTCATCAATATCATGGAAGGTAGAATTCGGAATTTTTTGAATAAACTGTAAGGCATGATCAAATGCATAACAATTATTATTAAAGCTAAATTCTACCTTTGACAAGTGTCTTACTATTTCCAGTTGAGTATTAGTAGATGTTGTTGGGTGTGGAGCATGATTATCTTCTTTATTCAGAGGTATCACCACATTGGACCACATTCCATAATGTGGCGGCAACGCCGCCCATTTATGCACACCGCCAGGGGGTTAAGGAGGCAATGATGATTCTTTAGATCCCCCTTGGTGGGGGATTGGAAGCAGTGCCCCTAAAGCTAAAAATAGATTTAAATTTTCCTTGTAAAATGTTGTAATTTCGTAGTCAATCTGGGTTGTTCATTAGGTGGAAATCTTACGGTAGAAGTTATGTTTAACTTAGTGTTTTTTTCCGTAGAAGAAAACCCCTATCTATATATGAGGGAATTGTATTTTTTCTATGTAGATGTGTATTATGAGTGAGAAAGCCAAAGGATATTGTGTGAGAGTGAAGAGGGAATTACAATGGATCTATTATAGGTTGTATCTCTTCATTTTGCTGGATAATATAAAAGAAAGAACTGGTTGTTTCTCCGTTGACGTGGCCCAAATTGGGTGAACCACTTATATCTGTGTCTCTCTTATTTTATCCATTTTCTTTGTTTATATTTTTGCAATATTTTCATGTGTTCAATTGCTTTGTGATATATAATTTTCTAATAGATGCACGTCCAGGGATACACCTCCAAAAGGGAAGTTTGGAAGGAGCCATTGTGATTAAATAAAACTTTAAAATACAAAAACTCCAAAAGACAACAAGTCGCCAGGCCCTCCTTCTAGCACCAAAAATGTTGATGGTAAAAAATTACCTTATCAATGTGTATGGGATACCGCATGGTCAGATCCCCAACTAAGCTCTTATTTGTTTGGTGTAGTGTTTCTAACTAGTTTAATTCAGTCCAGTTACCCCCTCTCTCTATTAGCTTATAGTATGTCTATTTTTTTCCAAAAGAAAGGGAGACATTAGATCTTCCCTCCTGCAGATCTCTTGCAAGAAAGTGATCCTTACGCTAAATCTATAGCTCAGCCAAACCACATCTAAGTTATGCCCTTGTATGAGGGGATTTCTAGAATGTAGAATTTAAATCTAAATGCAAATATTAATATAAGATGCAAGTATCCTGGATGCGGGTGAACGGCACAGGTAAAGGTATGAAGTCAGTGGGAGGGACAGGTTCGTGGAGCACATTCATCGACACCTGGCCTCACTTGCCGCCAGACTTCAATCTCCTGGAAAGCTCATTCTGGTTATTGCGACACGACATTCTATACAAGCTCCCTCGCTCTAATCCCATGGCACTCCTCCAATTCCATTATGTTCCTCCTTTGCGAATGTTTGGCCTCCTCATAGTTGTAGTGCTCTACTCTTGGGATAATCTAGAAATCCATGGTGCTCAGGCATGCAGAGTAGTTTCTCTGCTGGATCTCCTAGTTCTCCAAAGTCCCTTCAGCATTTTCTTCTGTCGTTTGTCCTCCAGCTTTCTTAGATCTCCGACGAGTGTGATAGCTCTCTCCTTTCCAGTCCCCCTTGGTCTACAAAGACTTGCCGCTTGTCTTGCTCTTTTGGCTCTGAGTAGTATGCCTATCTTGCACCAAAGAATGGGCTATCGAAGGGGCGGAGCCCATGGTCATCCCATTCGCCAGGCTTCTTCCTCTTCCTTGGATACCTTCTCTGGCTCTTCAGGAGGTGGCACTGAAATCCATCGTGCTACCAGGCGAGGTCATGGTCATGGATGGGGGAACCAAATTGCAATGTTGAACCCACACCATACTCATGCGCATTCAGCTCGCTTTCAAATCCCCTGCACTCTCAGTAATCTCTCTTTCATTGCTTTTGTTATGATTGAGCTGAGTGAAGGCATAGTTGGCTCGATTTCGAAAATTCCAAATGCAACTTCGAAGCCAAGGGTAGAAGAATTGCCAGGTACCTCTCAGAATCCGAGCCAGCAGGGCGATGTCCCAAGGGGTTATGCTTCCCAGGATAAGCCAGCTCTCGCATGTTCGAGTGTTCCAAGTGTAGTTGGTCCACCAAAAGAAGACGACCATCCCTCAGGCGATGATGACTCCTCCAGCTTCAGTTGTCGGATTGTGGAATAAGTGCCTTCCACCGCTCAAGATGCATAACCAAGTTGTCATTCTCTCTTGCAGTCTCTGTGCCTGTTCAAGGGGAAATGTTCAGTTGTTTTTCTCTATGATTATAGCTCGGGTCAAATGTATCAATTCAGTCAAGCAGTTTCGACACTCCGGTTAGTTTACATTTTTAACAATGTAGTTCCTGTTTCAATGTATCGGTCATAGTCCGAGTTCTAGTCAGTCTTCTGCTAGTTTTTTTGGGTCCATTTTCAGATTTGTAATGTGAGTAAGACATATTCAAGGCTAGACCTCTTGAGGGTGCTGCCTCGTTGTAAAAATATTTCGTATCAATATAGGAGTAGACTTATTAAAAAAAAAAAAAAAAGATGCAAGTAAACTAATCCTATCGCAAATTGGGAAAATGATAGCCCTCTCTTAATCCAAGAGAAGATAAACTAACTAACAAGCAGAAGAGGATTGTTTATACGATTGAATTCATTATATAATTTTCATCAATCAAATAAATAACTCATTCAATTAATGAAAAAGAAAACAAAATGGGAGTGTATTTAAACAATAAATAGTTATTTGTTAGTACATTCCTATTTCAATGAATTCTTACTAATTCAAATTTTGTTGTGCTCCTCAGAGATAGCTCTTATAGAACCCCAGTATCATAAAACATCTGATATGACAATATTGCTCAATATCATAATTCCATACACTATTTAGAACAAGAATTAAAATCAATTGCAAAAAATTTGTTGACAAAATGATTAATTTACATCCCATACAATAGTGCACATGAAATAAAAATTTATTAAAAGCTTACCAAAATATCATTAAAGTAATTCATTGTGCTTGAGCAGCTTCAGTTCTTGAAGAAATTGCCAACAATAGCGATAAACAACATTCTCTTTCAGAACTAAAAATACTTTGTCTCTACATAATTCAACTCACAGTACATTACAATAATGAAAATTCACAAGAAGAAAAATCATAGAGCTTTCCCCTAACCTCATATTTGAATCTTTCCCCTCACACTAGTGCTTTCATAGCCTCTAGTTGTAGAGAAGAGGAATCACTTCCTCATTGTTGAAACTGCTATTTAATTACAAAAAATGAAAACTAAAAATGGAGAATTGTTGAAATTGTTGCTGCCAATCCTAATTATTCTTCCTTTTTGGTCCCTTCTCATTGCTCCAAATATTTTGTTCTTAATCTCACTCATTATATCTCCTTCCAGAAACTAATCAAAATCAAAATAAATTAAATTAAATTGCACATTAAAATCTGAATTAGAAAATATTTAAAAAACAACTCTCATGAAAAATTGAAATAGAATCCAAATAAATCTAAGATGTGATTGCTTCTAATGGATTTGATTAGATTTTGAATCGATACTAGAGAATGAATTAGTGACAATAGTTTTCCCAAGCCAGTGAAATTTTCCCAAATCAAATTTGAAAAACTAATTGTTGTTGTAAATTTGTGACTTTGTCTTATGTTCAATTTTGGGTCATTAAATGATTGAATCTATTAAATTTATCATTCACAAAAAATTTTCCATAGTCATAGCTTCCAACGAGCTATTGTGAGCTTCATTTGGCTAAGTAGATCTTGAGATATGCCTGTCTAAAGACAAGATGTTAAAACTCCCTCAATTCTGGAAAAATGTCAGCATAGGGAAAATTTAGGAAATTTTAATTAAAAATACTAATCTTAAGTCACTGTACAATTTAAAGTCAAATGACTATTTAATTAACTTATTATATGCAAATTAAACTAATTAAAATTAATTTACAAGTTAATTTTAATTAATATATTAAAAAAGTATTACAGATTAAGTGGCTTTGGGTCTCATGAACGAGGCAAGAGTAAATGGAGGAGAGGCTTTATAATATAAATTGGTAGGCATCAAAGGTGAAATATTTCAAAAGGAAGGGTTTTTGGAGGATTTTATAAAACAAAGCTTTGAAATGGGAAGATTTAAATGGAATGAGGGGAGAGAAGGAGGCATCTCGGAGGTCTCATTTCAGGAGGAGAATTAAAAGAGAGTTACGATATTGAAATTCCAAAATTGTGAATAGTCATCAGAGCATGCATTTTCAGGAGTTTATTTCGAAGGTAATATTTAAATAGGAGTTACAAAATTAAGAGTCTTGATAAAACAACGTCCCAAAATGTGTTACACTGCCATCTAAGGTTTTAAATTTAGGGTGTCTTTTAGATATAGGCTCTAAGAAATGTAATGTGCTGAGATCATTTAATGTCCGGAGTTTGGAGCCATCAGAGGTTTTAAATTTTATGGAATGTTTTCAGGAGGATTTTGGAAGGAGATTTAGAATAAAAGTTTTGAAATGGTGAACTGTCGAGGTCCCAAAGTTGAAATAGTTTCGATATGAGGTGGAGAGAAGGGATGTAAGGAAAGGAACGAGTGGAGATCCATGTGTAGTGGGTCCCTCTCTCCTAATAAAACAAAACTACAACCACTTGAATTAATATTGGTCTCGATCACATAAAAAAAGCTACAACCACTTATAATTTTGAAATTTCGAAGACTTGAATAATTTGGAATTTATATTAACTTCCAAAAGTTGATAGCATATAATGTTACTTCTTCTACAATCTCAGTTGTAGTGGTTCTATAAGACCGTTAAAAAATTAATTAAAAATCAATCAACATAAAAATTTACAATTAATTAAAATAACATACATTTTGTACATTTTTTAGCCCACAAAAATCATCAAACTTTGGATAAGCACCATTTTAAAACCATACATCCAAATGAGATGAAACGAGAACCGATGGTAAGCTAGTAAAAATCAATCAAAATGAACCAATCAGAAAGGAAAACTGGAGAAAATGAAAATCTCACAAAATCATCAGATACTTAACTAAATAAAAATATAAAAAGGCAATTTAGCCAAAAATTTATGAAAAAGGTCCCCATTATTATTATGAAATAATAAGTTAAAAATGGGGGTGTTGTGTTTCACTATAACATGTTCTTATCTTTAAAAACTAAAATTCCTACTAATTATATGCCTCCTCAAAATCTCATTGCTGCCTAGATTATGTGAAAGGTTTACCTATCCCTATTTCCATGTGGGTGGAAAGAGCCCAAAAGGATACTCTTTAAGAAGATTTCAGTGACATTATATTAGTTAAGAAATATTTGGTTAGTTTGAAATATAATCATGATACTCAAAGCAAACAAGCCTCTTCTTTTTCTTGGAAGAAACTTGAAGAACCCCCTAAACCACCTGCAACTAAGAAAGATCAAAGAGACTTAGACCCTAAAAGTCTATAAAAGGTTCTTAGTTAATTATCAAATGAAATTATTGATCCTAAAATGAATGTAGGAGAAGGATCATCCAACAAGGGAAATTTTAAGCCTCATTTTAGGAAATCATACATGAATCCCCAAAATAGATCTACTCCTCCTATCGAAGGAATTATTGAAGGATTAGGGAACATTTTTCAAGCTTTGAGGTTAGGAGATGACTCATCCTTTGGTGAGAAAGTTGGTGAACCAGATGAAGCATAAGGAAATGAAGAAACAACTATTGGCCATGAAGATCAATCTCCTCCTACCACAGATCATTTTGCTAATCCAACCCATGAGTTGTTTGAGGAAGACTATTAAATACATCTGATGATCCAAATCCTTCTACCTCTATTAAAACTAAGAATTTGAAGAAAAAGGTAGAAGCCTCCAAAAATTATTTTGTCCCAGATTTGGAGTATGATCTCATTGAAGATCTCAAAAGACTAAAATTCAATATCTCAATCTTTGAGTTGCTGAAATTTCCTATGGTACAATAGAAAGCTCATAATAATTTGGCTAAAATATTTAAGAAAACAACTAATCCAAATAATGAATTGGTTAATTTTGACGAAAATGGCATATGTCTAGTCACTATTAGATAATGCCCCTCAGATAGTTCGCCCACATAAACAAGGAAGGCTAATGTTCCTCCTTTTTTGCTCACCTTCAAAATTTACAACATGAATGTACACAACTACATGGTTGATTTTGGAGCTTCCTCTAATATTATTCCTTTTTCTGTTTGTAAAAAACTAAATGTAGACACTAAGCCATCTAAAGCTAAAAAAAATTAGCGTTATTACACAAATGTTAAAGTTGTGGGAGAATTAAATTATGTGCTTATTAGACTTTCCACTTGCCATAGGATTCATCAAATAATAGACAATTTTGTTGTTGATATTCTTGAATCTTATGGCTTATTTTTTAGCAGAGACTAGTCAGAACATCTGGATGGTAATTTCATTACTAATTGGCCACATTTATGGTTTCCTTGGAAATGTTAGGCAAATAAAATAATGGTCAACAAGGAATTGTACATGCAACATATTACCAATATCAACAATCCTAATGGACCAGTCCTAATAAATGATTCTCCTGTAGAATTTTTCGATGTTATTTCATTCTTTGGCAATTTCACTACTAAACTTTCCCCTTTCTCGAATTATCAACAACAAATTTTTGAACGTGCATCTTGTACAAAATTAGTTACTCTAAGTAAAACTTTGATTGATGCTAAAACTGTTAAAAATAATTATGATGAATTATGGTCCTTGTGTTTTGAATGATCTAGATCAAATGAAGGTGTTGGTGATGATTGCCTATTACTTGATCCAAAGGGAAATAAGATGTTCATTGCTTATGGGTTAGAGTTTAATTGTACTGATAACATTTCAAAGTATGAATATTTTATACATGGGCTCAAAAATTTTATTGATCTTAATGTTAAAGTTTTTACTATATTTTGTAATTCTAAGATTATAGTCAAGTAGGTGTGGGACTCTATCAATTCTATTATTTCTCATTTAAAAAATTATCAAGCTAATGTATGGAACATTCTTTCTAATATTTTAGCTTTTAGCATTAATTCCATTCCTAGATCTAGTAATCAAGAAGCATACATATTAGTGAACGTTACTTCTAGATTGATACCTGCTAAAGGTTTTGAGCCTAATTTTTTTTTTTCTATTGAGTTAATTTCCAGGCCATCTATTCCTCATAATATAACTAATTAGAGGGTATTTAATGAGGACCAATATATCATTTATTTCATCCACATGGAAGACACTTTCCAATATGTGGTGATTGTTGAGCTTACCGATGAAGAATATCTACTAAATTTCTCACAAGATCATCCACAATGGTCAATTGAAGAAGTGTTCAATTTGGTAAACTCTACTCCAAAACCTATTGCGAGGTTATGATTTTTGTATGACTTACATGATAAATTTAAAGGGGTGGTAAATTTCAAAACTAATAGTTCCTCCATGATATGAAGTTACTAATTTGGGAACTAAATCTAATCCACAAAACATTAATTTAGGGATTGATTATACCCCAATGGAAGAATCAAATTTCATTTGTTTGTTTAAGAAATACAAATATGTATTCACTTAGCCATACGACAATATAAATTTTTTTGATCTTGATGTAATGCAACATTTCATCCCAATGAAACCCCATACCAAAACCTTCCAAGTGAAATTCAGAAATATGCACTCCACTATTGAACCTGATATTAAAAGTAAGCTAAACAAAATTCTAGAAGCTATACTAATTTCCCTTTTTCATCATACTTAGTGGGTGTCCAATGTGACTAATCTGAAATACAATCTCATTATCAATATGGATCACAAAATTATGAGATCTAACAAGTTGGTACTTGTGAGAAAGAAAAATGGAGACATTGTACTTTACATTGATTTCCACAACCTCAATAAAGCCTTTGACAAGGATAATTATCCTATTCCACCCATGGAGTAGACCCTGCAGCTCATTTCAATCTTTGAAATGTTGTCCTTATTGGATGGCTTTTCAAGTTATAACTAAGTCATGGTATCCCCTATCGATCAACTCAAAACAACTTTTAGAACTCCATGGGGCACTTTTTCTTTTAGGAATATTCCTTTTGGGCTAACTAATGTCGAGGAAACCTTCCAAAGAGTGATGGATATTGCTTTCCACAATTTAATAAATGAATCATTTTTCATCTATTTGGAATATGTGATTATGTATTCCAAGAATATATCTTATCACTTATCTCATTTGAGAATCGTATTTTAGAGATGCATAAAATTTGGCATTTTCCTTAACGCAAAAAGGCCCATTTTTTTATTACCAAGGGAAAACTACTTGGTTTTATTGTTTCTAAGAATGGAATGATGATTAAACATTAGGAAACTAAATATATTTCCAGTTTTTCTCATCATAATTCTAAAAATGATATGCAATCCTTTCTTGAGAAAATTAATTTTGTTATAATGTTCATCCCAAATTTATTTTAAAGCGTGACACTGCTTTAAAACCTAGTCAAAAAGATCCATCTTTAAATGGGGAGATAAAGAAAATAAAGTCTTTAATATGGCTAGACAAGCTATCTTTGAAGCTCTTGATTGAGTGAGTCCCAATTTCACTAAGGACTTCATTCTGTACACATTTTCCTTTGACAACACTTACGTTGTCATTTTCACCCAAGGAATGAATAGAATGCTTAAATTCCTATCGCATTCATGAGATATGTTTTTAAAGGTGTGGAATTAAATTACTCAATAGTAGATAAACAAGATTTTTTTGTCTTCAAGGAAATAAAACATTTTAGGCCCTACTTGTTGAAATCTAAAACTAAAGTTATTGTCCCCTATACAACAGTTAGAAACCTATTGTTCTAAAAAGAGCTCGGTGACAAAAGAGCACACTAGATGATATCTCTCCAGATGTATGCCCTTGACATTAAACCTACCCAAATTGTAAGAGGACAAGGTCTTTGTAAGTTAGCTACCAACTCCGTTAATTCCCCCAATGAAGATTCTTGTTTAAACAATGAAGCTTTTATCTAGAATAAAATTTTAGGTATTTTAGCTAATCCTGATTCATGGTATGTTGACATTAAATTCTTTATGATGCATGGTAATGTTCCTTCACACCTGGACAAAAATAAAAGAAGAGCACTAAGGCTTAAATGAGCTCCTTTCTAGCTAATAAATAATATTATTTTATGAAAAAATTATGATGGAGTATTAATTTGTTGTTTAGAATAGGTAGATTCCCAAAAAATTTAAAAGAATTACATTTTGGTCCTGTTAGTGGTAATTTTTGGTGGAAACACTACATCACATAAAGTTTTAAGCGTTAGGTACTATTGGCCAACACTATTTAAATATGAACACACTCTAACTTGAAAGTGTGAAATCTCTTAGAAAAATATTGATAGGGTCAATAAATTGTGTTTTGCAGATTTTTGTGGTGTGATTTTTGAGGTTCAGTATTCGAATATTACACAGTCTTCATAAATATGCATTTTCCCTACATCCCATGATAGTCAATGCTCCTTTTTGCCAATGAGGCTTAGACATTGTTGATCTTGTGAATCCTAGCTCATCTCTTCAACACAAGTTCATTATAAAAATAACATATTATTTTATAATATGGGTATATGTAGTTCCTCTTTAAGTGGTAAATACTAATTGTTGGAAATATGTTGTCATTGGTGTCAACAGGTCATAGCAGGAGGCACATGTGTCAAATATGGAGTAGGTCCCAGACACAAGAAGAATTATCTAGATGCAAAGAATAAAAAAGATATTGAATCCATATTTTATGAAGTATATGATCTCAAAGGGCACATCGGATCCACTCAAATATAAATTACTCTTAAAGAGCTTTCCAATGGTATAAGGAAGTCTAAAAATGGCATCTTGGATCAAAAGTTAGATCCAGTCAAAGATCTATCACCCCGAGTCTAAAATAATAGAGTTAATAGAGGTTTTGGAGGACCTTTGGTGTCCATCCAAAGTTGGAACAATAGTCAATACTAGGGGAGCCTCTAAGAGAGAGATCCATAAAAACATGGCAGTAGTGGGTTGGCAGGCTGATGGAGCCCATCTAGTAGTGGAACCTCAAAAATCCAAATGTAACATAGCAAGCGGAGCTAGGCCACACAACGACATTCTAATGGCACTTGAAGCTAATCCTTTAGAGAGGGGTAGTGGTCACAAAAGGCAGTTTCATGGATAATTTATCATGTAAGATAAACGACGGAGATCTAACCTGACGACACCCCTCCCAAAACCATAATCTGGTCAGGAGTGGTGTTGAGGATAATTTTTATCCAATTGTTTTTTCGAATAATAGAGGAAATGATCATAAAACTAGACCCTCGGGGACATTTTCTCTCTCCTCAAAGAGGATAGGTGGTAACTTCTGATTGTCTCGACAGATAGTAGTGGATGATATCATCATTAGCCAACAAGAGGTGGACATGTGGCATGCAAATATGGTGTTTTTTGGTACTGAAGTGGATTGTTTCTGGCTGACACATTTCACCACTCTAAAGGCACCATGTGTCACTAATGACATTAGCATGAAGTCATCCTAGAGGGATCATCCTAAAGGGGTCATCTTGGAGTGATCATCCCAGAGAATTGGTGGTGGTGAAGATTTGTAGAGTACCACGACATGGTGGCAGTGGACAGAACAACAACCAATGAACAGAGGGTTGAGTAGACTCTACTGAGCAGCTTATCTCAGATCCCAAAATATCATGAATAACTCTTAAATAATTGAATTAAAAAGAAGATATGGGAGTCGTCAATAGAGTAAAAAAGGACTCGACATGATTTAAAAGGGCTTAGCGCCCATGACTTAAATCGATGGTCATAGAGACTAGTCTTATGGATAAGAAACTAGAAAAGGAGCCATAAAAGGGGGATTAATCCCAAATTTGGTGGAACTAGTAGTTTAGCAATAAATTTGGCAATTAAGCCAACTTAACTACAACTAAATATAGAAAAAACACTGCTAAAACCAGTAAAAGTCTAGATTAGCTAAAAAATGCAAAAAAAAACAATTTAACTTGTAGAGAATTGTTGTTGAGATCAGGTAACTTGGAGAACAATTCCATAGGACCAATCTAAATAAGACAAAAGCAAAAAATTAAAGGTGCATGTATAGATTTAATGCAAGATGCATGCGAAAATTAAAAAGCCAAAAGTTCTTTATAAGCAGGCTTGTGTAAATTGTTTGAGATAGATATCACGAGAGTTTGTATAGAGAATTATGGGTAAGGTGAATTTGCTGGTGTTTTCACAGTAATCAAAGATTGTTGTAGATGGTTTTTTTCTTTTTCTTCATTTGTATTCTCAAGTAGTTACAGAGATCACAATAGTTTGTATGGAGAATTGTGGGTAAGGTGAAGTTGCTAGTGTTTTCATAGTAATAATATATTATTGTAGGTTTCTTTTCCTAATGTAGTAGCTGATATTTAATTATTATTGGGAACAGAGAAGGCAATCATTGATCCTACTGTAAAAATGGATGAAAGAAGGAACAATGAGCGTCAAAGCAAGTTGTAGCTTGTTGATCAAGGTTTGGAACTCTTTCCAGTGAGTGTTGGAGAATAGGTGGGATTGTAGCTCCATTCAGTTACAGCTTGTAAACTAGGAAGTTTTAGCTTCCTGCTGGTTGTAGGCAGAACATTGTATTTGCAAGTTGTATCTTTCCCTATTAATAAAATGGAGAAGTAGTTTGTGAAGTTATGTATTCCTTGAATATTCAATTGATTGATGAAGTAGTTGTTTTTATATTTATTATTGAAAGTGTTCTTTAATTTATTATTGTTATCACACAAAGTAAAAAGAAATCATGAATTGGTAAAATTGCTACAATATTTATTCATCCCCCCTCACAGTATTGTATTGGTTTCCAAGAGTGATAAGTTAATACCATTCCTTGAAACCAATATCATCTCTTCTTTTGGTATTTCCGAATCATTCGTATTTGATAATGTGTCACATTTGTATTCTCTTTATATAAATACTTATGCTCCAGAGAAAGGAATCAAAATCAAATATTCAACAAACTATTACCCTCAGGGAAATGGAATTGTTGAATATAGAAATAAAATTTTGATTAAAAACATAAAAATAATTAGTTTTTGGATAAATCCCTTCTGTGGATAGAAGAAATCCCCCTAGGTTCAGTGGCTTAACCTAGAAAAAAACAAACAAACTCTATTATATTTTCCTAGAGATATTTGAAATATAAGAAGAACACCTACCTGGTATTTAGTGCAATATTTTATCTTGTCTCCACCTGCTCACTCTAGCTCCAACTTTAACTCCCAAAACTGGAGCCTGCAAGATAACGAGAACAGGAAAAGAGATCGAGGTGTACAATGTGATATATTCAAATAACTCTAAATAAGAGATCAAGGAACCTTATTCTACACATGTATAATCAAAGACATGAGGTATGGGAAAAAAAATGCACTTTGTATTAATAATAATAGAGAAAGATTACAACCCAAGTTGAGGCCTTTATCTTGCAAATATTTCTCAACCTTCTCATTCTTTCTCTCCCAAAATGATAAATCATTCAATCTCACCAATGCATAAAGATGGATTATGGACCTCCAAGCTCAAACTAACAACAAAAGGGTATAATCATAGTCTACAAAATCCGACCCAGTCTCTCTAGAAGGTATTTCTTTTATACATAAAATGAGGAAGTTTTAGATCCACCATACTAGGGCCAGATCTAGTTTGAAAGGAGGTAAGTACCATGAGATAAGGTATAAACCATCATTATTAGGAATACAAGATCATATTCAATAGAAAATGGATGAATTAACTCTCGAAATTTCTTGAGAGGGACGCTTCAAAATTCTATTTTATTTCTCCCTATTTTCAAGTCTCATTGCACTTTCAGTAAAGGTAACATATGTTGACCAATGCAATTTTCAGTTGGGAAACATGTGCCATCGAAGATTTCCATGAATCTAATTGTGATGGAGTGTTAAATCATTAGAGAAATTTTTAGGTTTGAAATGGGCCTCAAAACAAATATGTACAACCAAAACCAACTTATAAGAGCTAATAGGATTCAATATGCGATGTAAACCATGGGGGATGATTAACCATTTTTGGAGTAAAAACGTAAAAATAAATAAAACTATTTTTTCAACTTGTATTTTCAACTATCTTTGTATGATTTTACTCAAATTCGAGTAGGAGCACTCATTGGACACATAATTTAATTCCACATCTAAGGAGTACCAATGTTGTGTACTTTTAATGGAACCTGAGGTGGAATATCTAGGGTTTTCCATCTCATCACTTTACATTACGAAACTAACCATACGAATAGATGTGTTGAAGTCAAACATGGTAGATACCATATTATTACTAGCCAATAATGAAAGTCATTAACACATGCGAGAGGAACCACCAATAATGATAATGGCCCTCAAGGTACTAAGTGCAATCTATGGGGTTTGATAGATGAGTTGGAGTCGAGCACAACATAGAACATTTTTTTCAAAATCCATGAGGAGAATTAGGCACTAAACAAGAGGAAACTCACCATCATGGTATGCAAGTTCAAAGGCATTGAGGGGGTTTATAGATCAACTTCCTAGATAATGTGTTGAATTCGAAAGGAAGCGATTTGTTACAGGAGGCTTGTGATGTATCCCCCATCAACAACATGAAATGGATATCAAGATTTACGACAAAATGTGATGATGTAGAATTAGTTCAAGGATAGCTAACATGAAATAATGATATATTTCTTGTAACAGATGTCAACTAAGGGTGGAATTATCTTGAACATATCTACAACACTTATATGGAAGTGGCAGAATTGAGTTAAAGACCCAATACGAAGACTTTGGATAAGGTGTAATTAACAAGGAGGCAAGCAAATTTCCCAACCCAAAATAGTCACAAAGGTGAAAGAGTGTCATGTTCAAGAGCGACTTACCGCCAAAAGTTAGGTTTTATTCCCTATTTCCCTAATTATTCCTTTTGTTTATTTTTAACAAAGCCTAGGAAGGAGTGGTTCAACCTCATCATGTTTGATGAGTCCTACGATGTTTATATTTTTATGAGTCCAGCGAAGGGGAAACTAAACTTCTTTTTCGTAATTAGAGAGTCTAAAAAAGAAACCAAAAAGAAAATTTTGAGAGGTTATTTTTCATAACTTTAGTCTCTTGGGTCCAAAAATGTGTAAAACAATACCCAAGAGAACCTTTTAGTCATGTTTGACTAAAGTATTCATTTTTCATAAATAGTCAACCCATTATGTAAAAGGGGTAAACATATCCTAGGTGGATGTCCTTTCATTTGCTTTAATGAGTACGAAAGAGACAAGTGCTTGGCAATATTTTCATGTTTTAAGAGTATGAAAAGAGCTTAAAGAAGACACCAAGGGGTTCCTTTCTTGTAAGTTCTAACGAACCCAAAAAGTGATAAATGTATGCTCTTTTTCTGAAATGACTTGTGATAAATTTTTTATCAAAAACCTGCACCATATCCTTCATATGTTATTAAATTTGTTGAAAATATAGTAAAATGATTAAAATTATATGAAATATGACATACAAATACTAAAACATTACCTATTTTTTTACATAAAAAGGGTAAAAGTGATTTTAGTTTTACCATTTGTCATGTTTACCATATTGAGAGCTCCGAGAAAGTTTTTTTCCTTTGTTCTTTAGGATTTGATTGTGGCTATTACCATGGATGCTTTTTTGAACCACTTGTTCCAAGTAAGAGTTATTTCCTTCCTATGCGTTTTCAGGGGTTCCATTTTCGATTCATGCATTTTTTGTGATGTTTTAAGAAAATTTTAGGAAGAGATTTTTCCCTTGGACCATTGTAGGTTCCCTATATCGAGAGGTGTGATGGCTTATTTTAATTTGGTGAAAATATGGCTCATCTCACCTGCCAAGAAGGGTAATTGCAATTGGACGCATTGTCTTTAAGAAGGAAGTGCAATGCATGTAGAGGGGCTCGAAATTTTTTGAAATTTAAGCTATATTTACCCAAAAATTTTCATACTTATGATCTAATGCATTTCTCCTTTGACACTTGTGGGTGTTTAGTGAAACAAAAATGGTGTTATCTTGGAGGGAAAGAGAACTTGAGATTCAATAAGTGATTGTAGAAAATGACCGAGGGGGAGTTAGAGCATTGAGGAACTGTGGTTTGTTTAAATAATTCAAGTTCCCAAGCATGAGAGCCCATATGGATTTGATTCAATATTTATTGAGGGTCTAGGATGTATAGGGATAGTAATTCAGAATTGGTGAACACATAGTCGCCATAGATATTGAAGATATTTATTTATTGATAGGACTCGCATGAAGAGGTGCTCATATTTCTTTGTCTTGATGTCAAAGAGGCAAAGATTTGGTGAAATACTATGTGGCTACTCATTGTGACAACTCTCAACCCAGTATGATGGAAAGATTAAGATAAAGTAAATCACTGTGGATCATCCGAATACAGTTTCTCATAAAAGATAAAGTAAATTCAACCTTCCTCTCAAAACCATTTTATTCACCATCACACATTTGACTCGTAGTGCTACTCCTCATTTGGCCACCAAATTTCAAATGCAATATGCATTGTAGTGTTTGGAACCTACAATTTTCAATTGGTGCAAAGGATTATTGGCCAACTTGAAGGAGAAATTGAATAGGGAAGAAGCAAGGTGATTGAACAAATTTGGATACGGTTAGATTATAGACTCATTTTTCCTAGAGAGGATTCCACTGTTACAATCACAAAGGATATCACGGGAGTTTCTTGGACCTAGAGAGCCCCTTAAGAGGAAATGGGAAAATATGATGGCTTTCCATGGAGGATAACCTATGATGAGGTTCACTCTTACATTATTCAAATTCCTACAAAAGCATTTAATTATGGTCGAGTACTATCCATATACTAGAGAAAATTTTAGGGGCGATCTAGAGCTTGCCCTAACTATTGATTTTTCATGCAGATATTGGACTAGTGAGACCAAGAGGTATGACACCACTCCATTGATGGGCACAACCACAATTCAAAAATGGTGAAACAAAAGAGGATGATCTAGATTTAACAAAAAAATTGGGTGAATTTGAAGCTCGTGTGCATGGTTTTACCCGTAGCATTCCAGATACGGGGTTTAATGATATCTTGATCCATTTACATAGATATACCATCCTGGAAACTACATTGCTACTGGCGAGGGAGGGAGGGGGATGAATCAGTAGTGATGGCCTTTATATCAATTTTAAATATTTTTACCACAATATCAAATAGCCATTCATATTCACAACATTAGCTTAACTAAATTTGAAAGAAGCAATAAACTCAAAACATAATAACCATGAGAAAAATCAAGACAAGCATGCACACATAAGAACACAATTATTTGTGGTGGAAACCCTTCCGGGAGAAAACAACCCTACTGCTGCTGCACTGCTCAGTTATTTTATTATTCTACTGAACAAATTATACATGGATCAGCTTACACCCATAAGCCAGAAGACATGTCATCCTTCATAGTATGCTAGCCTTTCAAGATAGGAAATTTGTTTATCTCACGAATCTATGAAATATCTATCTGTTGTAAGCTCCCATGACCAAAGATCCTCGCCCAAATATCATTGGATCATCCAACTCCTATTGGATGGATAAATTTGTTCTTTATACTAAACCTGTCAAATCACTGTCTACCTTGGAGCCTCCATGCCTTAAGTTCCTCCATGCAAACTACATTTCATAAATGTTTCATTTTAGGTTCTAAATTCGCTCAACATAAGTAACCCAACAACACCATCATTCTACACATAAAATATGAAATAAAACTCTAACCCAGAGGAGGGAAATTATTACTTCTTATAACACCATAAAACTTCTCTCAAACACATCATGATATACCAATTTTTTGCCACAAACAATACATAAATTATGAATCTTCTTCTCAACTCTATCTATGGTCATAAAATACTCTGATAAAAAATGCAAGATTTCAATTTCCACTTACTCACAACGCATTCAAAATGGAATACTCACACACTCCCAAGAAAATCGACGAAATGGACTCAAAGCCTTCATCCATTTATCATTTTTGTGTGTTGAGTAACTTAGTAAATGCTACAGGTTATGGAACACTCAATGATTCTTCTCACATGCTTCAAATTTGGTTGAGATAGGATTCTTGATCGAATCAACCACTAACTCCACTATCATTTTGACATATTAAAACTTGATCATTTTCTAGAGACCCCACGACTTCATTCGACTTTTTTGTGGAAAATTTCGATCATAAACTTCACCATAGTACCGGAATTAGCTTAGTTGTGCAAGGAATGTGGAGAAATTCATATGAAGAACCTTGGTCACATGCACAACACAAGCTAGATCCCACTGGAGCTCCTTAGTCACTCCCACATGCCTATCTTCCAGTGAATAGAGCTTTTTAGTCACTCCAATGACCCATCATCCTTGTGACTCGGATAAATTATGGTCATCACTCAATCAAATCAACTCAGATCTGACTCAACCTTTTTCTAAAGATTGAAAAGATTCTATAAGACCTCTAGAAGTCATTGACACCTCTGCAACACTTTACCAAGTCACTACCATATCAACAACATCATCACAACTCAAACTAGGTTGACTAGGATGCCAACCAACAACCATACTAAACATCTGGGCCATCAAACTTCTCCACAACATCTATAGCATTAGTATGTAGCTCCATTACTTTTCAGACATCCTCCAGCACCTGTACATCCATATCAAGACCTCTCCAAGCCCTATATGTCATAGCATCAACATGTGGACCTGATCCGGGACATGGAGGCCTAATCAGCAAGGCTCCTCAACTCTAAACCTTGTAGCAACCACCAACATCTCTATGCAACAACATGATCAAGATGATCATCACAACTCCAAGCTAGTATACTTGCCAAGGACCATCTACACATCATCCATATGCAAGCCACCTGCATCCACACACAGACATGCATAACCAACTCACCTGGAACCCAAGTAACCAGCTTAACATCAATGTCAACCAAGAACAAATCGCTAACACTACAAAACACATCAATGCCAATAATCTCCCCCTTTGGCATTGATGGAAATCCTAGCTGGAGCAAGCATCTAAAATTATCCTCTGGAAACTAATCATCATCCTCACATTCTCCCCATTTGACATCAGTGGCAAAGGGCTAAACATGTCAAATAAAAATGATATATGCTCCTATCCATACAATGGGATCCATCAATGAAAACATAAAGGCCACTCAGAATCATATGCAGGTGATGAAAATGGAGTGTAAGACTGAAAGACAACAAGACTTCCCCACATAACTGAAACATATGTGCACTAAATTCCCCCTGGGCACAAGCTATTCCCAATCAACAACACACTAGAGTATTAGTATACATCTCCTATCAATAGCAACAATAAACGCTCTCACTCCCAGGCAACATGACAATAAGCAATAGGAGAAAAACTTAAACATCTCCTGAACAACAACAACATAATCCATGTCATAATAGTAGCAGTAGATCAAATCACCAATATATAGTAGCAACAACATAATATGACAAACTAGTAGCAACAACTCTAAACAACTCCATTGAAACAACAACATATATCCAACCAACTCTTAATAGAAAACATCATATACATCCTCTCCACAATATACTCTAAAAAAAAGAAAAATTATATATCTGCAACAACAATGTCTATCTAGAACCAACATCTCTCTGAAGTAGACATGGTAATAGAAAATACATGATTACAGGTCACAATAGTATGACCAACCATACTCTACTAAATGAAAACATCACCATAGTTGAATGTAAACTGATATATATATATATATATATATATATATATATATATATAATCTATATATATATATATATATATATATATATATATATATATATTATATATATATATATATATAGCTACCAATGCCTCATTTCCATATGCAAGAGGATACTCCACATAAACAAATGACTATGACCAAAAGATATGCAATAGAGTACAGGGCTACATAGGCCTATTACATGGCTTCTAAAATGATAATACAAGATTGTATGGTTAAATGAATAATCCCATATATGAGATTGAAGAGTTATGTGGCGAGAATCTTGAGTAAGCCCATATTTGAGTCTTGTGATAGGCTTGAAAAGTCGACATAAAAATGGCTATTGTGGTTAATGATCTGAGTATGCAAGATACTCAAGCCCATATGTGGTTGAACCATGATCCATATGACTCTCTCTCAATGCATACATGACTCTAGATTGGCCTTCCATGATAAGTATTAGAGTGTACAAGAATAATGGTTGTAACAACACTACTAACAACCCATACATAGTTCGACTAACTCTCATGACTCATTATGAAAAATATGCCAAACATGGCTCTCAACACTATGTGTGAAACATACAAGAATGAGACTCTCTCATACATGGCGATCATAACAATCATCTAATCAATGCATATCTAATACAACATCATAATGCAAGTGGATATAGCATATGATAAACCATATGTCCTCTTTATGGAAACATGATAGTGCCAATATAAATCACATAAGAGACATGTATCTACCTCTCAAAATCATCAACCATGTAATTAGATATCAGCAATAGTAATTACCAACACAAAGAAATGTATAGTGGTCCAACAATAGCATGTATCAGCAATATCATGAACCAACAACATATGGTAGCCCAATGAATAAGAAATATAACACACCAATCAACCCAATATATCATATCTATATAGTAAGACATAATAGCAAAAATAGTCATCATATGGACCATGAATCTCTGAAATATAAATTGAACCTATAGTAGAAAAAATATGTAGTGACAACAAAAATATCATATAAGAAACCATACTCAACAATATAAACATCATCTACCATCATGGAAAATCATAAACATCTCCATATGATTAGTAGCAACAACATGAAAAACATCCATCATGAACAACTTCTAGATTCTCTCCATATAAGTTGTAATTCTCTAACACATGAATTATGCGAGCAACTATAACCTTACAGAACCATCATACTAAACTCCATTGCACCATCACATACACGATATCATCAAGAAATTTTCCTCATACAAATGCAATCCAACTGCATGTCAACTTATGCAGGAAACATATAATCCATGCATCATTAAAACACGTACATCTATAACGGATGAGCACATAGCATGAAATGTGTATCCAACTGCTCCAAGGAGCCATAATGCCATCAAATCCATTGAAATATTGGAAGAAATAAAGTGTTCCCCTTGAACATGTGCCATCATGTATTTTCAATATTCCTTCTATAGATATTATTTTTCATTGTCTCATCACAAATCCTAATCAGGACAGCCTTAGTAAATACAATCATTAGTAGAAAAACTAAAATCCATCATCTTGAAATCATAAGCTTCTTCAAAAACAAATTCTCAACAAATAGATATATTCACATATACTTCCCTAGCTATGGAAACACCATCAATGATTTTATTGTTGGCATTATGTTTCTGGTATGGTTATATGTTACAGATATTGTACTTGACTGCAACACCCATGGCATGGCTCTCAATATGATGAGAATTAAAAAAGTTTATTTCATGTGGAGAAAAAACTCACGGAATTTTATGCAGAGAAAAATTTATTTCATGTGGGAAAACTTACCTTTGGTCCATGGTACTTAGTCCTTGGAATTTGAACCTATGGAGAAAAGTATTTCATGTGGGAAAACTTAACCTTTGGCCATGGTAGTTTAGCCTTGGAAATTTGAACCTATGCGATTTTTGGACCATGGCATCTCGAAGAACGTGTTGATCCCTAGTATTGAGTTGATGAGTATTCAGTTTGTTTGGTTTTCGGCCCAATGGTATTGTTTATTTATTATTATTCTTCGAGCCGCCATGATCCATGATTTAAGGAGAGCTGCCTATAATAACAGCAAAGGAGAATCATTTGGCCTTTGGTATGCTTTTGGGTTGAATATATTAAGATCTGATATATTGGGTTATTGTTTCAAAAGCTCGATCTATATGAAAGTGAAGTGGAAAGCGAATCTGTGAAGGGTGATCTCTCGAGCGTTGCAGCTGTGGAAGTGCGGAGGCACCGCAGGAGTCGCCGCAGGAGGCGCCACAGGAAATGCCGCAGGAGGCGCCGCAGGAGTCACCGCAGGAAGTCGCCGCAGGAGTCGCCGTAGGAGGTGCCGCAGGAGTTGCCACAGGAGGCACCGCAGGAGACGTCGCAGGAGGCGCCGCAGGAGTCGCCGCAGGAAGTCGCCGTAGGAGTCACCGCAGGAGTCACCGCAGGAGGCGCCGCGGGAGACGCCGCAGGAGGAGCCGC
>APFE030742795.1:364882-426054 GCA_000404065.3 Pinus taeda | reverse complement strand
GAAAATATTTGAATCCCTTAATCTTTCTTTTACTCCTCATTGCATGCAACTTGCATTGAATAGGCTTGTGTTCAAAATCATTGCATGAGTATAAATAACCATAAAAACTACCATTATACTTTATTTTGGCTTAACTCTAAGAAGTGGGTTGTCTTACTTGTTTATTTTCTTGATAGGACCTTCTACACCACTACTTCTCTTATTGCATGGATCTACAATTTTCTACAAAATGTCCTAGCTTCTGGCACTAGTTGAAGCATCCCACATATGAAAAACATCTCAAATGTTTCTTTGGCATATCCTTGGGATTACTTTGGGATTATCTACCTTGAGATCCTTCCTTGATTTTTGGTTATGTTGATGGCTCTCCTTCTTACTTATTTTGAAAATGATATCATCGGTTATACTTGTGTCTACAGCAAAACTAGTTTCTCTTTTGTTCATGTTGAAATCCGACTTGATAGATGTCAAAGTGGTTTTCTCTTCTAAATCATTTCTTAGAGAGACCACTTCTACTTCCAATCTCTAACATTCCTCCTCCTTATCTCTATATTCCTCTCTCATTTCTTCCTCAATCGTCTTAGCCTCCTCAAGCTGAATTTTCAATCCATTTATTTCTTCTCTTAGCCCATTTTCTTTCTCATCAGAAGTATGCAAAAGTCTTTTCTAATTTTTACATGCAGTGGTTAGTTTTCCTACTTCAGAAGACAATTCCTTGATTACAATAATTTTTTATTCATATTCAGCCTTAATGAGAGAAATATCACTCTCATAATCATTATCAAACTCAATAGAATCATCATAATTATAATTCAAAAATGTTTTCAATATATTACCTCGTGACACAACTTCTTTGGCTGAGATTTAAGAATTTGTTACTTCATTTGCAATGGAATGAATTTTTTTCTTTCTTCAAACTTTTTTTATTTTGAGACTTCATTTTCGTTCTTCTATCCATGAACCATGAAATACTCTCCAAGTGTTCAAGCTTCACTGAAGAGCACCAACTCTGATACCAATTTTTTAAGCTAGATCACTACTGGGGGGTGAATCAGTAGTGATGGCATTTATATAAATTTCAAATATTTTTACCCCAGTATCAAATAGCCATGCACATTCAAAACATTATCTTAAATAAATATGAAATTAGAAATAAACTCAAAACATAATAAGCGTGAGAAACCTCAACATGACAAGCATGCACACGTAAGAACACAAGTATTTTTTTTGGAAACCCTTTTGGGAGAAAGCCACCCTAATGTTGATGCACTGCTCAATTCTTTTATTATTTCGTTGAACAAATTGTACATGGATTAGATTACAACCATAAGGTAGAAGACTCAACTTCTTTCACAATATGCTAGCCTTTTCAGAAAGGAAATCTGTTTGTCTCATGAATCTACAAAATATCTATCCAGTAGAAGCTCCCACAACCAATGATACTTTCCCACCTACAATTGGACTATCCAACTCCTATTGGATGTAGAAATTTGTTCCTTCTATTTAATCCATTGAATCGTTGTCTACTCTAGAGCCTTCACCCCTTGACTTCCTCCATTTGAACCATGTTTAATAAATGTTTCATAATGGGTTCTCAATTTGCTGAACATGAGAAACCCAACAACACCATCATTATACACATAAAATATGAAATCAAACTCTGATCCGTAGGAGGGTAATTATTCTCTTATTGTCACACAAAAACACTGCTCTCAAACACATCACAAGCTACGAAGTTTCCACCACAAACAACAAATAAATTATGAATCTTCTTCTCAACTCTATCTCTAGTTTCTACAAACAATACTCTAGTAAACATTGCAAAACTATTTGAGCAGCTCCTGCAATTTCTACTTACTCACAATGGCTTCACAATTGCACATTCACACACTCTCAAGAAAAACAACTAAATACACTCAAAGCCTTCCTCTATTTATCATTTTTTTGTGTTGAGTAACTTAGTAAATACTACAAGTTATGGAACACTCAAAGATTATTTTCACATGCTTAAAATTTGGTTGAGATCAGATTCTTGACCAAATCAACCACTAACTCCATTATCCTTTTGATTTCTCCAAGCTTGACCATTGTAGAGTTCGAAGATTGTCTTACCATGACATCCTCTTTTTCCTAATATTTCTCTCTTTTCCTATATATCTACCACCTAAATAAATCCATATCCTCCAGGTTTTGATGAAGGCATGCAACAATATGTCTTCTTATTCATGTTTGACTTTATACCCTATTGTTTTGATAAATAATGCAATTAGCTACAAAATTGGTCTGTTTTGGTAGCTAATCCAAATTTCTGTAGCTGCCTCCATTGTTTGCAAGGTTTAGAAGCTCTAGGTCAGCAACAAAGGATGCGAATGGATAGGGAATGTTTTCCTCCTAGATTCCTTTCTATCTCCTTGAAACTTTTCATTAAGATAAGCGCAGGAGATCAGGATCAAACCCAAAGTCAACTGCAGGATTGTCGCTGGAACAAAATCCAAGTTCAATCGAAATCTTATCTATTGTCTTTCGTAATAGTAAATTGAAGATTTTGCAATATAGTTTAGTGAAGATAAATATATTA
Source organism: Pinus taeda (assembly GCA_000404065.3). Taxonomy (NCBI): domain Eukaryota; kingdom Viridiplantae; phylum Streptophyta; class Pinopsida; order Pinales; family Pinaceae; genus Pinus; species Pinus taeda. The sequence goes on along the minus strand of APFE030742795.1, from coordinate 423,476 downwards.
GGGTTAAATTACTCATGTTGTTATGCCAGAGACTTGTTATAAAACTTATGGTTGCACTGTGACTTCATGCACACCAGATGATGTAATTTTGAAACAATTTGTGAATTTCGTTTGCTAGCAATAGAATTTGGTTTGTGTGTATGTGTTGCATTGATTGAAGATTGTGAATTGATCTGTAGAGGGCCCCTATGAATAGTGATAGGTCTTAACCAATTGCAATTGTGAAAATGCAGCATAACAAATTCACTAGTGAATCATTATTTGCATAAGTACTTGCATCTGCTTCATACCTAGTTTAGTCTGTCATTTGAATTGCTTTATATCTGGTACAACATGACTAAATAATTTGGTTATTATCTAGCATAGTTAAAGTGTGTTTACTTCATAGTATAGATGTTGTTGGAAATATCTAGTTTGAATGAAAATTGAATAAGTAAAAGTGTGAGAGTTTTCTCCTAAACAATTGAGTATAAGAATAGAAGTAAAAAAAAAAATTTGAAATATGATAGGCATAGGGATAGAGGCTCTCGAGGTAGATTCATAGGGAGAGGAAGAATTTTAATTCCCACAAATCCACTCACTTCACCTAGACTTAGAGAATCCACACCACCTACTCAAACCCGAATTCCTTTTAGAGGTCAACAAAGGCTTCCTGAAATCTCAAGATTAGAAATCCAATCCATAACTTCACCCACTTCTTCTACTAAAGCTGTAATTGAAGAAAATCCTACATCGCCAACTACAGGAGTAATATTTCTATCCTCCACTGGTGAGAAAAATTTTGGAGAAAAATCATATGTTCCTAGTGAAGAAGGGGAATTGGAAACTTATTCTGAGCAACCATTGATAGAGGAACTAGAAAGATTAGAAGAACATTATATTAGTTCCAAAGAATCTATCATGGCTAAAGAACGGGAAGGATAAGTACACAATGTCCATGGCAAAGAAGATAGGATTGGAGGAAGAGGAAGAGGAATAGGTAGAGGTAGAGGAGGGGGTAGAGGCAGAGGAAATCAAGATCCTTCGAGATTCCCTATTCTTGATAAAGATACAACCCTCACAATGAAAAATATATCACCCTCGATTCTTCCTAATTTCCACGAGAGAAGAGACAAATATTTGAAGACATTGCTCTTCAAATTTGAAGTATTATGCAGATCGTATAACTATATGCATGATGCTCAAAGGTTAAAATTGTTCCCTGCCACATTAAAAGACTCAACATTAAAATGGTTCATGAGTCTAGGAGTGCACTCCATAACAACATGGGGACAAATGAAAGAGGTTTTCTTAGGAAAATATGGAGATTATTGTAGGCCTATTAACCTTAAAGATGAAGAGTTCAAAATGACACAAAAAGAAGATGAAAATATAGAAGACTTGGTAGAAAGGTTTGTTTATAATGTTAAAAGAGAAAAAAATGGATAATTTGAATGACAAAACCTTAAAAGCTCTCTTACTCAAAGCTATTAAAGATGAATGGATCAATCTCCTAAAACTAACTGGGAAAGGATATATTTCCCAACTACGATTTGCAAATATTTGTGATTTATGTGTGCATATCTTAATGGGTAAAGCACAAGTTGGAAGGAGTCATAGAGACCCTCTCTTCTCAAGAATTAACAAATCCACACCTGGGGCAATCAGCAGGGCAGAAATAGGAAATTTCCTTGACACCTTCAAAGCAGATATCTTAGGGAGCCTAAGTGAGCATATAGACACCCTTAAAATACAAAACAAACAAAATTCCGAAAATGATGCATTATCTATCTTTTGTCCCAAATGTTGGAAGAAACATGCTCTAAGAGAGTATCCCTTAGACTCAAAAGCCATAGAAAGCTATGTCATATGTGCAGATATTCATGATACGAAGGAATGTCCCTCCTTACTAGGTCTTAAGGTTGTATTCAATGATGAAGGAATCTCAGAACCAGTAGACCCTCTCTACTTTATAGCCAAAATACCATGGAAAACCCCCAACCAAATCAATCACAAGGATTTATACCACAACAATTCGCTCAATCTTCATAAAATAATTGGAATTCAACTTAGCAGCCTTGGGTCCTGCCATAGTCACAACCTTGGAATCAAGGATGGAAAAATCCTTATGGAGCCTATGTTCAATATCAACAATACTTGCCATCTTACCTTCCACCACAATTTTTACCCCCCATCTAATCAAATTCCTCAAGCTAATCAATTACCACAAGTTCCAGTTCAGAATAAAAACCCACAACTTTCCCTACCATTTCCACAAAATTCAAATCAACTACCCACTCAACCACTTCCAAATCCTAATAATAAAATACCACAACAACCAATGTACAACATGGAGGGTCAGAATCCTCAAACTTATGTAATAACTCCACTAGACCTAAACAATGTTCAATTAAGGTCCGGAAAAATATTAACTAGAAAACCTCATGTTGTCATTCAAGAAACAAGATCAGATCTTAAAAAACAAAAAAATCAATCAGAAGAAGGGGAGACTTATCTCCCTCAAAAAGAAAATAAACAAACAGAAGAAAATCCAATAAATACTCCTATCGTAGAACAAGCCTCGATATTGGTTAGACCACATTTTCCAGAAAGGTTGAAAATCGATGAAGGAGTAAAGAAACAAATTGTCTTGCCTGACTACAATATGATGGATGAATTGAGAAATGTTTGTATTAAGATTCCTCTATTACAAGCCATAAAAGAAATACCGATTTTTGCAAAAATAATTAAGGAATTGAGTACACAAATATCAGGGAGAAGAAGAAAAGATATAAAAAGAATTCAGTTAGTCAGAAAAGTTGTAGACATTGTTATGGGGAAGATGACAATTCAAAAATATTTATATCTAGGAAGCCCCATTGTAAAAATTCACATAAATGGAACTAAAATACCAAACACATTAATTGATCTAGGAGCAGCCATAAACATAATGAGTAAACAAGTTGTTGACACACTTAGGCTTCCTAACCTTCAGTACACACCAACCTTGTTGTAATTAGTAGATAGGTGTGTTATTAAACCAGATGGTGTGTTGGAAGATGTTTGTGTAGCCTTAGATTTTTGCGAATATCCTATTGATTTCATGGTCTTCACACCCAAGAATAATTTAGGAGGACATCCATTAATTCTAGGAAGCTTTGGTTGGCTATAGTTGATGCTTTCATCGGCTGTAGATCAGGCAATATGTTTATTTCAGATGGAAATTCTACAAATAAATTTACATTATATCCCCCTGCAAGAACAACAATAGATATAGAAAGTGAAGAACAGATACAATATGAAGAATATATACAACCTATGTTCATTACTGAACAAGTAAAGGAGGAAGACCAAATTTTAAATTTACTAGAAAATGATGAATCTTCGTCACATTATGATCATAATTGAAATGAGTATCTCTCATCTAAACAAGTATCATTGCTCTCCATGAAAAAATTTAGGAATTCCTCGATAGAAATCTTTCTAGGAAAAACCTTGAATGTCAATGAAAACCTGGAAGAAATGCAAAAGAATCAATTGATAGAAATTTTACATAAACATTCTGCTACATTTGCATGGGAATACATTGACATGAGAGAGATTGATCCTAAGAATTGCATACATCATATCTACATTGGACAAAATGAAAGACCAGTTAGACAACCTCAATGGAGAATGAACCCAAACCTAAAATAAATTGTTAAGGAAGAGTTGCAAAAACTATTAAATGTAAATTTCATCTATCCAATATCCGACAGTCAGTGGGTTTCACCCCTAGTAATAGTTCCTAAGAAGAATGGAAAATGGAGAGTATGCATCGATTACAGGGAATTAAACAAAGGAACGTTAAAAGATCACTTTCTGTTACCTTTCATAGACTAGGCCTTAGACACATTAGCAGGGAAAAAATATTTTTCCTTATTGGACAGGTTCAATGGATATAACTAGATTCAGGTAGCCCCTTAAGATCAAGATAAAACCACATTCACTTGTACATGGGGAACTTATTCTTACTAGGTACTTCCCTTTGGTTTATGTAATGATCCAGCAACATTCCAAAGAGCAATCCTCGGCATTTTCCCTAACCTTATTCATGATTGTGTGTTAGTGTACATGGATGATTTCAAAGTCTATGGGGATTATTTAAATGAAGCACTGGAAATTTAGAAAAAGTCTTTATGAGATGTAGAGAATCAAATGTCTCATTAAGCCATAAAAAAATCTTCATGATGTTTAACGAAGGAATTGTTTTAGGTCATCATATTTTGGGAGATGGAATCAATGTAGAATCATCTAAAGTTGAAGTCATTTCTAAGTTATCAGTGCCATGTTGTCAAAAGGATGTTAGAAGTTTTCTCAGTTTTACTGGATACTATAGAAGATTTATAAAACTTCACAAAAATTGTTTCCCCACTCTTTAAACTACTCACCAAGGACTATGAATTTAGTTGGGGTTCCAAATGTCAAGATGCCTTTGAAACTTTGAAAAATAGAATTCTGAAGCCCATCATAAAAGGACCTAACTGGAAATTGCCTTTCCATATCTCAACAGATGCTTCAGATTCAACCTTAGGGGTTGTGTTAGGAAAAAAAGATCTTACTCATGCAATCTATTATACTAGTAAGAATTTAACTCCTGCAGAGTTAAATTATACTATAACCAAAAAGGCATTTTTACCTATAGTTCATGCAATTAACAAATTTAGACATTATATAACTGGTTATGAAACCTTTATTCACATAGACCATTCTTCCATTAGATACTTAATGAATAAACCAATCACTAATGGAAGAATAACTAGATGGCTCCTACTTTTACAAGAATTCAACATAATCATTCTAGATAGGCCAGGAAATCAAAACACAATTGTTGATTTTCTATCTAGAGTACAAAATGAAAAAAGTGATCAACCTGTAGAAGATAAATTTCCTGATGAATATATTTTTGCAATATCTACTAAATCACCCTGGTATGCAGATATTGCTAACTATTTGGTCACAGGGAAAATGCCATTTCATTTATCCCCTAGATAAAAGAGAAGCATAGTCCACAATAGAACATCCTATTCATGGGTAAATGAAGAATTATACAAGGCAGGACCATATCTCATCATCAGAAGATGTGTTTGGGAGGACAAAATACCAGAGATACTTAAAGCTTTTCATGATGAGACATGTGGAGGACATTTTTTTGACAAGAGAACTTCTTACATAATCTTGTTTTTAGGATATTATTGGCCTTCCATTTTCAGGGACACCAAGGAATATGTCAAAAGATGCGACAATGGTCAAAGAATGGGAAAACCTACTCTTTCAAATGAAATGCCACTACAACCATAGGTACTCATCGAACCATTTGAAAAATGGGCATTGGATTTTGTTGGACCAATCAACCCACCTTCAAAGCAAAAGAATTATATTTTGGTATGTACAGATTATGTCACTAAATTGGTAGAGGCTAAAGCACTTCCTTTCGCTACTAAAAATGTTATAGTTTCATTTCTTCTTGAGGATATTTTTACTCATTTTGGTGTCCCAACAGAAATTGTAACAAATCAAGGAACACAGTTGACATATAGACTAATGCAGAAGCTTGTGGACCAATATAAGATAAAACATCGGAAGTTAACTCCATACCGTTCACAAGCCAATGGACAAGTTCAGTCCACAAATAAGGTGATTGAGGCTATCCTTACCAAGACTGTAAATCTACAGAGGAAAGACTTTGTGGAAAATATTTCAGAATCCTTATGGGCCTACAGAACTACATGGAGGAATACTACAGGGCATACTGTCTATGAACTTGTTTATGGGAAGCAAGTCTTACTTTCGATAGAGTTCCAAATCTATATGACAATATTCCAGTTAGATCTTGACTTGTCAGAAACCCAGAAGCAAAGGATGACACAACTAAATGAGCTTGATGAAATCAGACAAGAGGCCTTCCAGAGAACTAACCTAGTCCAGCAACAAAGGTCAAGGTGGCATGAAAAGTATATTAAAGAAAGGAAATTTCATTTGGGATATTGTCGATTTCTCCTTGAGTCAAAATTCAAAATTTTTCAAGGAAAATTCCAAACCCATTGGCTTAGACCTTATGAGGTTGAGAATGTATTTGACAATGGTGCAATCAGAATTAAGGACTATTGATGAAGAGGAAACTCCTCTATTAGTAAATGGACATCGACTTCGGGCTTTACCGGAAGCCATTAACAAAAGAGGAAATTTTTTAAAATGTTTCAAGATAATTCAGAAATTGAAGATGGTCAAGAAGAATTCTTCTTCTTTTTCACCTTAGAAATTTTTACTCAATTTACTCTTAAATTTTAATAATAATATATAATAAATAAAATTATATATATATATTATATATATATATATATATTATATATATTATAGATATATAGATATTAGATATATGTACTATATAATAAAGATAAAAAAAAAAAGTTATAAACATGAAACCAATTTCTGTTGGCACTTCAAATTTTCCTTTCAAAAAAATAATAATAGAGTTCCTTTATTAAAATTTCTTCTTTCACAACTGTAGAATCAACAACTTTCCACAACTTGGATAACTTTATGTAGCTACGACAAGTTTCTGTAGCTTAATAAATTTTTGGAGCCTACAAGGACACTTGGTGATTTGGATTAAAGGACGGTTGATAGAGCAAAGTACCTACAGGAGATCATTGCACAACAATTAAGGTTAGCAAAAGAAAGCAAAGGTATGTGCTACTTTAATTTAACAATAGGGAAGGTTATATTGTATATATGATTAAGAATATATAGTACTGCGAGAAATTAAAATTCAATCATTATAACCTAAGGGTGATGGCCAGCTAAAAAAAATGTCATATGCCACCATGTAAAAGTCATGTCATGTCCCCATTCCAAATCCGCTGAAGTAATTACCAAATCATCACTTTAAAGGCATCTAATGGTTGGATTCATTCTTATAACCCTTATGATAATTCACCTGTTCTTCCCTATTCTTACACTCTAAATTTTCATAGCTACTCCATCTTTCTGCCACTTAGGGAACCCTACTAGCTCCATTTTCTTGTCAAGGTAACCAGTCTTCGAGGCAAAGCATCCTTTAGAATGGGGATAATTGTTTGAATTGAGCCAACAGGAAAGAAATTGTTGGAGGGGTACCCACAAACTAAGGAGATACTGCAAAAGAAACAATGGGTGTGGTTCATTGAAAAATTCAATGGCTTTCACAGGGAAGTAACCAAGTCATTTTCTCGCTCATTTGATGGGATTGAAGTTGAAATAAGAGACGTTAAGCTCACCATAATAGAGTCCATGATCGTGGAGGCTACTGAGCTACCAAGGAGTGCGGAAAAATGGTTTAAGAACAGGGGAATTGAAGGTAAGGACTGGAAGGTCTTCCTCAAAAATCTGAGCATGGACACTATTGTCTACAAGAAAGGTATTCCTAGAATTGCTCTTAAGAATAAATGGAGAAACTTATTACGTGTGCTTCAAATGTGTGTCACTTGTGAGGGTCGGTTTGGGAAAATTTATTTTTATCATGTTAGGATGATGATGCATTTCCTCGAAGATCACCAGATGAACCTTTCCTACTTCCTCTTAAATAGTCTCAAGAAAATATCTACAAATGTTCAAAAGAAATTTCAATGTATAGAAAACACCATGTATCATCATGGCCTAATAAAAATATTGGTTGAATTTCATCTCCAAAGTATAGGGGATAACTAGGAGAGTTTCCTTGTGAGGAACCACTTTGAAGAAAAATCCCTAGAAAAAAGAAAGCAACAACAGGGCCCCCAGAGGAAGAAAGAGATCCATAGAAATCATGAAGGAGCAAGCATCTCAGACTCAGACAAAAGTATCAGAAGAAGAGCTACCTATAGTGAAGATTTTGCAGAAAATGAAGAGTGGAAACCCTAAAAGAAAGAAATACAATAGAAGTAAAGAATAATTCTCACAAACTAAGCCCCCTCAGGAAGAAAAACCAGAGAATAAAAGAAGAAAAGTACAGGAAATACAAACCTCGGGATTGAGGAGTATAAGGCTAAGCACAATCCCATAGACAATCTCAAAAATTACAGAGTACATTGAACTTGAGGGAAACGAGCCAACGAAGAATGAGCCAATAGAGAATGAACCAACCAAGGATGAGCCAATCAAAAACCCTAGAATTTATCCAAAAGGGTCATTGAGATCATCACCGAGAGTATCACCACAAACATACATCTCACCTCTAAGAAGCCCAGCACATAGTCCGGGTATTGACCTTGTTCATCAGGAAATATATTACTATATAGAGTCATTAGAAAGGAAAGAGACAACAACCAAAGAAACAATTCAGATTCCTTGACAAGGGAGCAACCAAGTAAATGAACAATCAACCTCAAACATCTTAAAGTAGGAGATCTTTGAATTAGAAGGGTTGAACCGGTATCTCAAGAATGAGAATCATACATTGAAGACACAAAATGATATCTAGATTGCAAAAGGTGACAATCTCATCCTTCATCTGAGCTTATGGTATTAGAAAAACAAAAACTTGAAGAAGGGAAATAGAGTTATGCAAAGGAAGATTATCAACCTAAAACAAACTACTCATGAGAAAACCTAGAATTCCAATAAATTCCAAAAAGAAGAAAACATTGAAACTCGGAGGTGATAAGTAGGAGGCACAAGTGACTGACAAGGAAGAAGTGTATGAGGACAAGCATAATATCCAGTATGGGGGAATGTAGAGTCCAAAGATTTTCTTACCATGACATCCCTTTTTTCCTAATATTCCTCTCTTTTCCTATATATCTACCAGCTAAATAAATCCATATCCAGTAGGTTTTCTAGAAGGTATGAAATAATATGTCTTCTTATTCATGTTTAACTTTATACCCTATTGTTTTGTTAAACAATGCAATTAGCTACCGAATTGGTCTGTTTCCGTAGCTAATCTAGATTTTTGTAGCTGCCTCCATTGTTTGCAAGGTTTAGAAGCTCCAAGTTAGCATTGAAGGATGCAGATGGATAGGGAATGGTTTCCTCATGGACTCCTTCCTATCTCCTTGAAATTTTTCATTAAGATAAGCACAGGAGATCATGATCAAACCCAAAGTCAACTATAGGATTGTTGTCGAAACAAAATCCCAGTTCAATCAAAATCTTATTGATTTTATTTTGGAATAGAAAATCAAAGATTTGGCAATATAGTTTAGCTAAGATAAAGATATTAGGCTTAAATTATTCATGTTGTTATGTCAGAGACCTGTTATAAAACTTATGGCCACATTGTGATTTGCTGTGCATCGGATGATGTAATTTTGAAACAGTTTCTGAATTTCATTTTCTAGCAATAGAACTGGGTTTGTGTGTATGCGTTGCATTGGCTAAAGATTGTGAATTGATCTATGAAGGACCCCTACGAATAGTGACAGGTCTTAATCAATTGCAATTTGATTTCTTTTCATTCCTTGAATACTCTGTTTTATGTGAAAAATGTAGCATAATGAATTCACCAATGAGTCGTTATTTGCATAAGTACTTTCATCTGATTCATACCTAGTTTAGTCTATCATTTGAATTTTTTATACCTGGTACAACATGGTTACTTCATTTGCTTATTATCTAGCATAGTTAAGGTGTGTTTACTTCGTAGTATAGATGTTTTTCGAAATATCTAGTTTGAGTGAAAATTGAATAAGTAAAAGTGTGAGATTTTTCTCCTAAACAATTAAGTTTAGACAATATTTCTTCACAATTGATAGAATATATTTCTTTTTATACTTAGTGGATTAGAAGCTGCAGAATAAAGATTCAATACCAAAAATCTCAAAACAATCTAATACAAGTAGAATCACTCTCATATCATCCATAAACTAATTATATAAAGAATAACTTCCAAGAAATTAGCTAACAACTCTAAGGACTATAACTCTAATATAATTAAAAAACACCACCTTCATATTAAGTTTAGATCCTAACAAATACATAACGACATATGGAATAACTTCTAGCACATATTGTGCACCTATACTTCAACAGTCTATGCACCCTAGTTGACAATTTATGATTGACAATTTAAAGACATTAAATTGGCCAAACAACCATCTTCTAGAGACCCCACAACTTGATTTGACCTTTTTTTGGAAAATTTCTATCATAAAATTTTCAGTAATACTAAATTAGTTGAGTTGCATGAGGAATGTGGAGAATTTCTTGTGAAAAAACTCAGTATTCCAGTTGCTGGAGCTTTTCAGTCGCTCCCATGACCCATCATCCACATGCCCAGGGCAGAAGATGGCTAGAACTCAGTCAAATTAGCTCTAATCCCACTCAACATTCTTCGAGAGCTTGAAAAGCCTATATAGGACCTAGGGAGTTCACTAACACCTCTGTAACACTTCACCAAGTCACTTCCATAGCACCAAAATCATCACAAGTCAAACCAGGTTGACTAGGATTCCAACCAACAATAATACTAAACATTTGGACCATCAAACTTCTTCACAACCTCTCTCCCATCAGTATGCAACTACTTTTCAGATATCCCCCTTCACTTGTACATCCATCTCAAGTCCCCTCCAAGCCCTTTATATCATAGAATTAACATGTGGACCCAATCTAGGACATGGATGCCTAATGAACAAGGCTCCTCGACTCTAAACCTTGTAGCTGCCACCAACATCTGTATGCAGCAACATGATAAAGAGGATCATCATAATTTCAAGCTATTATAAGCTATTGGACATACCCAAGAACATCTACAAATCATCCATACACAAGCCACCTACAGGCTTCAACCACACATACACATGCATAACCATCTCACCTGCAACCCAAGCAACCAGGTTTACATCAGTGTTAACCAACAACACATCTACAACAATGCAACACACATCAATGCTAACATACCATAGGGGTGCTAACTTGGATTGGCCAACTTCTGTGAGAGGTTTCCCATGCAGTAATTTTTACAACAAACATTATGATTAGTTTCCTAGGGCTTTTAGAGCCACATTTTTTTTTTATATGTGTTGGGATATGATAGGTTGTGAGTCATATGTGTCTCAAACACAATTTTTGTAAAACTAAAAACACTATTTACAATATCTATCTATGCATATTTTCTATTTATTTTTCTTTTATGTACAATGTATATTTATTATTATACTTTTTTACAAATGTTTCAAATGTCTATCTAAAACAGAATTAGCTAATGTGTTTGTTAATGTATTTAGATGTCTCGGAACATGTTGATATTCAATGTAACCAACATATATTTCCAAGAGGAAAACTCTAAAAAACATTCATAACATTGTTGAACTTCTAACTAAATATATATTAGTAAAATGAAGTACCTTGAGTTGATAATCAATCCTAACAATGAAACAATGAATACCATGCAAAAATGGCATCGGATAATACCTCGATCACTGTGCTATACTCAACGATATTAGTAGTTTTGCACTGATACATATTCCTTATAGATTTATCAACTCATCACTAGGAGCATAGATTTCCCATGATGTAAAAGAAATATTCTAAGTACTATGCCTAGCGCCATCAACATAACCAACATCTACAAATCAAATATAATACAAGAAAAGTAGAATTGGTAGAAAAATTCATAAGAAAACCATACTATAAATACACCAGCAAAGTTTTATAGTATATACAAAGTAACTATGTAGAAGAAACTCTATACATAATACCTTTTCAGGTACAACCCATTACAAGCTTGCACCAAAGGAACTTTGTCAAAATCTACTAGTTCATAGGCCCATTTTGCAAATACCTGTTTGACTATGTATGGACCCTATCACATAGGCTCAAGCTTTCCAGCTCCTAACTTGTTGCTTTCTTAGTTGTATAGAAGGACCAAGTCACCTTTCAAGAAGACATGAGGTTTGACATTTCGATCAAATTATGTTTTAATGCATTTTTCATGAGCCTTGTTAGCCATCAGGACATCACAATGAGTCTCATCTAGACATGCTAGGTATAAAAAATGTTCGTTCTTGGTAGAGTTAGTAGGAAGAAACTCGATGACTAGTTTTAATGATGGGATTTTACATTCAATAAGAAGAATGACTTCTAGGCCATACACTAAATGAATGGTGTGAATCTGGTTGTTGTATGAATGAAATTATGGTATGCCCATAAGGCCAAAACAATAATGGTATGCCAATCTGATTTTGGATCCCCACCATACGTTGAAGCATTTTTTTCAAGAATTTATTGGCTTATGGATAGTAGGGAGTTGAGTTGTCATGACATAAGCCCAACTTGGTGGTCAATTCAGACATCATGTACTTACGAAAATGTTTTCCATGTTTCGTGACAATGGCCAGCAGTACACTAAATTGTAAAATAATATGATTGAACACAAAAAGTTCAACAATTTTGTCGTTGTTTTCGAATGTAGGAATCACCTTGAACCACTTAGTGAAATAATTGACTAAAACGATAAGCATGCCCCTGGCCAAGCAAGGGTTACATGTCATAGATTTAATACCCCATTCAGTGAATGGTCTCACAATGACTATTAGGTCTAATGGAGATGGAAGAGCATGAGATTTATGAGTATAGATATGGCATGCATGACACTTTTGAATGACGAAGATACAATATCTTAACATGGTAGGCCAAAAGTAACCACCACATAGGTTTTACATGTGGTAACATAACCATACATATGTTCGTCGCATGCTCTAGTGTGATAGTCATTAAGGGATTGATCGACATCCTTGTGTGAGAGACTAAGTAAAAAAAAATTGTTGACACTGTGATGATAAAGAGTATCACTGATTATAACATAGTGTCAAGCCTGATACTAAATATGATGCCAGTCAAAATGAGTTAATTTGAGTTGGAAAGTCTAGTTTTGGAGATAAACATTTATATCTGACAGATGAAAAGAGCTGATAAGAAACAAAATCATATAACGAATAAGAACTTTGTTGGTTGTTTCTACATCAAGGTGGGTAAAGTCACATATCAATTTGGTAAAGTCTAGTGATTTCTTAGATTTGGATTTGAAAATTTTAAAATCAGACTCTTGGAGGATCACAATCCACTTCGAGTACTTTCCCCCAAATAGTTCTTGATAATATATAACTCATGGGGTTGAAATCATAAACAATAGAGTCTTGCAAAGAAATATATAATGGTGAAATATTTGAAAAACATGTATTTATTCCAAAGCCAACTTTTTCACCCAAGTCATCTTCCTGTACTAATACCATAGTGATATTAGTATTAGATGTAGTGAGCTATAAAAATTAATCCTTATGGTAATTAGGAGGATGAAAAAATGATGCATGAGCTATTACATTTTTCAAGGCATCATATTCTTTTTGGGTAGCATCATCCCAATGGAAGAGAAACCCTTTTCTAGTAGTCGGGTAAACCCCTTACTAATTTCCTCTTACTTAAGGATGAACCGATCTAGAAAGTTTCCTTTCCCTTGTAAACATTGCAGATGAACGAGATTTGAAGGAGTAGGAAAATCAAGGATCACTTGAACCTTCAATGGATCAATGCAGATTCCATGCTTAGTCACAATCAAGTCAAGAACTCGACCAAATTATACATATAAAATACACATTTATGAATATTCAAATGCATTTTATAATGTCGAAATCACAATAAAGTTGGTCTAGGATTCATATGGTGATCTTGAAAATGTTTCAAATGGGTAGGCGATCATCAAGATGTGGTTGCACGATGTGATTAATATCATGAAAAGCATAATTCATTGCTCATTGAAAAGTTTCCCTCACATTCTTTTGTCTAAAGGGAAGTTTTTGATAAGAAAATGTGCCCCACAAATAGAAGAAAATGCTTTTATGATAGTTGGAAGGGAGTATATTTATTTGATTGTAGCAGGAAAATCCATCCATAAACGAGAGAATTTTTCTTCTAGCACAATCATCAATAATTTGGTTGAGAAAGGGAGTCATATAATTGTCCTTTTGAAATTATCAATTAATATCCTATAATTGACATATGTGCAAATGATACCTTATTTCTTCATCACTAGGACAATATTCGAAACCAAATTAGTTAATGGAACAAGATATGTAAAACAAACTCGTATAATTTTTTCAACTTCTACTTTGATGGTGGTAGCTTTCCTTGGGTGTATTAGATGTAATCTTTGTCGAACAAGTTTTGCATCTTGATATGTCTTGATTTCATGTACCATAATGTTTGGATCGATGCGTGAGATCTCTTCATATGTCTAAGCGAATATGTCATGGAATTATTGAAATAGGGCCTTATAAATTTGAATCTCATCGGGAGAGCAAGAGGATCCTATGTGAAACATTTTAGCGATTTCGAGCTTCACTAAGATTTCAAGTAGATTGGTTTTCTCAATATTCCCCAAATTCTTTTTAGAAATGAATTCATGCATGGAAATCGGATTATGGGGATGCTCAGTAATATTAGGTAAAAAGGAGGAACAATGATGGTAATGATCCCATAGTTTCACATCTAATCATATGATTTCCATGATACTCTCATCAGTGGGAAAGACATCATCGAAAGTGTTAGAACGTGACACATAAGTTAACTATGAATCTTGAGAACGTTCATTAACCATTTTCACTTGGTTGTTTGTTTGAGTAATTGTTGGGGAAGACAGTTGAATAGCTTCATAGATCAATTCAATAGGGTTAAGTGGCATCTGGTCATTGAAAGATTCAATATTAGAGTTCTTAGGTACTATCCATGGATCATATGATTGTGGATATGGGATAATACTAGACACAATCATATTGATTGGGGTGATCGTAGTAGAAACATTTGGAGGTGGAAGCCAAAAATTTCCCATTAAAGATTAATCATTGAATAACCCCAACCCAACACTATCATAGGGAAGTGAAATTTTATCCACAAGCGGAATATTGCTAGTGGTCTGAGAATCCACACCAAAAAAAAAGCGAGTTGATCAACAATCATGATCTTTACTTAATGAGGGAAAAGGATGATTCAAAAATATGATGAGGGCATAGCTTCCATAGTGTAAGTTCAATTACGGCCTAGTACGAGATTATAGTCTAATGGTTCATCGATGATTTCTACCTCTACGAATATTGTTTTACCTACTAATTCAATCGGTAAAGAGTTTAGGATTCCATAAGGCTTTAATCATCTCTTGTCAAATGCTTTGTGGGTAGTTGGGGACCGATTGATTAGTGGAGAGCCCAAGGATTTCTAACATGATAAAAACATGATAGAAGTGGAGGCACCTTCATTCACTACTATTCGCAAGACATTACTACCTCTATCAAAAAATTGAATCATGAATGCAAGTTGATGCAGAAGTCGAGGATATGATTTTATAAATAAAAAATAATGAAGCCCAAATTTCAAGGATCCACCCCTCCAATCATTCCTAATAATAATTTCCTCTATACAGGAAAATTCTGCAAGACTTGAAGGGTCGACATAACCAATGGAGCTTGGGATAGATATTCAACTACGTTGTAGTTCTAGGTAGCTATGGCATGAGGATTAAATGATGAATTACGAATAACTCCTTTAGGAGGAGGTTTAATTGTTGTTTCGGCAACTGGTCTCTCAATCTGTAGAGGACTAGAATTAGAAGGAGTAGAAGTGGAAGGTTGATCAATATCCTTTCCATTTGGAGGATTTGAGGAACCATAATCCATATTATGGGTGTCCAACAAGACATATTCCTGAGATATTAGTATGTTGGAAGAATTTTGGGAAGAGGAGGATGAACCTTGTGCAACTATTTTTGTCTCTTGATTTGGGAAATCATATGTCAATATAGTGGGTGCAGTAGACGCATCCTTTAATAATCAATTGATTTTTGCATGGAATAAAAATTCCTTGGTGAAATGATCCTTAGTTGCAAATGATAAAAGGATAATGTGGTTTGCGCTTCTCGTTAGGAGATTGAGTTTTTTCTTCATCCTATGGAGGGGTTTCTTTTTTTCCTTTTTGCTTTCCTGTTCTTTTTACTTCCTGTTTGCTGATATTTTACTTGAGTAGCTTGAAAGGTGTTCATCTCGGAAGTATTCACAGGCATAGGGGGAGAGTGGATTTGATTGGTTATAGGAGCAGTTTTCAGATTGGATTGACTGGAAGGCTTATTCATTGGTTGTTAACCAATGGAACCAATCATGCCATCAACATTATGTGATTACATCGAAGGAGTGGGTGGAATAGTGTGATATCATCGCAAGATGTTAGGTGTCTTCTAGTAGAGAGAGCCCAATTGGGTATAGGCTAGGTATAAATACTGAACATAAGAAATAACTTTCTCTTCAGTAATGACTCCTCCCTTGGAAACATCCTTAGTGATATTAGGTAGAAATGATTTAACAAAGCATTCTTCTAATAGTTGATCTATGATATAGATTTTAACCAAACAACGATGACATCTACAATCATTTCTATGATCAGATATGTGAGTAGAGTTAGATTGTTTTAAAGAGATCAAAATATTTGCAAAAGTTTCATAATAGATGGGTATTTGAAAATGGATTAGAAATATTTTTGATAATGAGTTGATGTTATTAAATGAAGCTCTTGGTAATTTGACATACCATTTTGTTCTCGGACCTGTAAGAGTTCAGTGGAAAAGATGCAAATGAATAGATTCATCATTTAATGAGTGCAAAGAACACCATAAATGATAAGTCATAACATGGTTTGATGGGTCTTCCCCAAGGCTGTGGTTGGATTTGGGAATATTGCACGACAATTTAGTTAGAATAATTGGCCACTAAGGAGAATGGTAGATTAATTGTTGATAAGTTGGGAGAGGTATGGTAACTCTAACATTGGGATAAATGGAAAATTCCTATTAGAGTCTGATTGAGGGGTTTGTAAACTTTTGAAGAAATATTAATTACTGGTGGAGGATATCCAGGTTGGGACTTCGAAATTTTCATTCCATTAGGGTAAGCAGTGGCTTTCAAACCAAGATAGATATGACCAAAATACCATCTTCCAAGAAGGCCTTGATAAGGTGGAAAAGGTGGGCCTTGGATGTATTGACCTTGATGAGGTGTTTGGGGTATGGTCACTAGTTGTCCAATGGTGGCATGCAATATACCTTGAAAAGGTTGTCTAGATGGAATCTGTGGCATGCCCTAAATAGGTTGACCAACTTGTACCTGAGGTACAACCAAACCAACTTCAATAAATGGGGTCTATGGTATACCCTGAATAGACTAGGTAGATGGGATTTGAGGTATCCCCTGTACCAGTTGACTAGTTTATACTTGAGGTATGGACTAAATAGGTTGACTATTTTGTACTTGAGATATGGCCTAAATAGGTTGAGTAGTAGGAAGTTGACTAGGAGAAGCAAGGGAAACATTCCAAGGAGTTTTATCAATTCTTAGAAATGGGGTGCCAGTAGAATGAGGACTCGTAAAAAGGTGGAGAATTGACTTGTAATATTTTCTCAATAGATGGGAGCATACCAGCAATAGGTTTCCCCCCAGTTGGAGGACAAGGGTTATAAGAATTCCATTTCCCCCAATTCAGAGGATACCTAGGGTAAGATGGAATGGATGATTGCAGGTGTCCTAATCCACTATGAAAAAAACCATATTGTTGATCCAAATTATTTTGAGGTGCAATAGGTTAAACAGGTTGTGGGGTGCTCAATAAAGATGAACCAGATGGTATTCCATATGATGAGGCTAGTTGAGAAGTATAAGGACTAATTGACACTCTGGAAAAGGTTCCAAACAATGATTGATTTATAGGTGGTTGATCCGGATTTAAATAGGAACACAATAAACTATAGAAACAACCACAAATATAGAGATGCAGTGGAGATAATACTTCATTTCGTTAATGTAAAATATTGAAATATGCTTACAAATAGAAATGGAAATAAACCAGTTAGGGTGATGGTAGCTTATGTTTGAGAAGAGATGTGATGGCTACATGCCTCCGAACTTTTTTACAATGAGGATCGAAGGCCTATTTATTATTGAGAAACAATGGAAAACCATAAACATCCAAAAACATAACCCTAGAAGATGAAACACCAAACTGTGGGCCCCGTTTGGGTAAATTGGTAAATCAACTTCCCCGGGTTGTAACTTTGGCATACGATCTTCATTTGATGTGCACAATATCTCGTTAGAAATATCTATTTGAGTATTACAACTTTGGGAAGAGAAATACCAGTCTGTGGACCCATGTTTCTCCCAAAGTTCCAAAAAAACGTCGTTTAGGGCCTCAAAACGGTCTGGAAGTTCAGGACTCGAAAAACTACTAAAAATAGGAAATTGTGCTACAAATAAGGAAATTGAAAAGCTAAAAGAGACAATTGTGGGGGTCCAACTGGGATAGGTGGGTGGTCACTAACATCCACCTGGATCATTCCTCCCCCATTAGGAAGCAATGGTCCCCATTGCGTTGAGTTCCTCCATCTGCTGAACTTGGTCCTTGGTGAGTTGTTCTGCAATCTTTGATGTGTCCAGTAATGTTGGGAAGCATGGTAGACGGCTTTCCACCTTGAACACTCAGTGCAAGTGAAGGAATGGAGGAATGTTGTGCTCCAAACAATTGTTTCCCACGGCCTTGGTAATGTTATAAGGGCCATGTCAAAGTCGCCTAAGTTTCTGAAGGGCTCTTGTAAGGTGTTCTTTCTACAAATGTAACCAAACTTTGTCACACACTTGAAACTTGTGTTGTACCCCTGTCGGTAAGGAGAAGTTGTTCTTGTGTTTTGTCATGACCGTACCCTTTTGTTGTTGCTATTGTGTGGAGGAACCCTTAGCAGGGGTCATGGATGTGGCTATGATATTCCCCTTACTTTGAGAGCGAACCAGACATACAATGAATTTCCTAGTCTGGGAGATGAGCTTGCTGCCTTTCCTAGCAGTGATCAAAGAGGTGGTGGTAGGTGGGGCTACCTCTGGTATCCTGTATAATGAATTATCCAAAGTAATAATCACAACATGAGGCCTTGAATCATACACAACATGTCCCCTCCATAAGTATGGTTGGCCTAATAAAATGCATCCTAGAAAAGAAGAAAAAAATAAATAAACAAATAAAATTTGAGGGTACAACGATACATCATTAATAAATGATGCATCATTAAGGATACATCCTTACATCACAAACATCCAGACATGCAACATCACACAATGCCTCGTCTGTGAAGGGTTTGATTTTGTAGGGAAGGTGGCACTGCAGGCAAACTCGGAGATCTTGTCCTTGGTGAAGCCGCCTGATACTGTATGGTTGTGGGTGTGGTGTAGTCGATACGCCCAACTGCTTCATGACCTTTGTTGAAATGAGGTTCTTTTAGCTGCCACTGTCAATAATGAATTGCAGTGGCGAACCCTTCACCCACATCTGTGAGTGGAAAAGACGCTCCCCCTCTTCCGGGTCTTTGGGCTCATTCTTCTGGATCTTGACAGTGGCAACAATGGTGTTGTGCTCCACATCAATGATCTACTTCCCTTTGCCATTCCATTTGTCAGGTTCTAACTCAAGGTCGGAACATGCATCTAATTCTCAAGCCTTCAACTCAGCCACTAGTGACTGCTTGGTCTAACATTCACTTGTGTTGTGGGTGGGGCTCTTATGGAACTTGCACCACTTTCCTGTGTCCTTCTTTGAATTTGTGGTATTTTTCTTTTCTTGCAGCTTCGACAAGTTGTCTTGGGTTTCCCTATCTTGGCTTTATCCTTAGTTCTATGATTTGGCGAAGCTTTTTCCTCGCTTCAGATTTGAATATCCAAAGTCTTGCTTCTTCTGTTTAAACTTTTGCTCAATTTTGATAATTTATCGTTATGTCGTGCCAAGAAAGGAGATGTTTTAGAACTCCATCTCTTCTTAGATGTATCTATATAGGAAGCCGTGGTATATGAGTACCTAACGAAGCTCAAAATCCTTGATACCCAACTATGTGCGAAGGGTATGAAAAATGTTTGTGAACTCCAGCACATCATGGTCCCTTCCCTGCCACAGCGTGGTCCACTTTATGTATTTGTCCTCGTAGCTTTTGACATGGTAGTATTGCTCCTTGATGGCATCTTGGAATGAATTCCAAGTGGATGAAATTGAAAATAGTGAGCCTGTACTTTCATCCTTTTACTCACAGTAGGTTTCCCACCAGTCCTTGACGTGGGGGGCTACTTTGAGAAGAGCGAAAATAATTTTTTCCCCATTGGAAAAATAATGAAAGAAAAATACCCTTCTAGTATATTTAACCAGTTATCTATGACATCTGCATCTATCTGACCCTCGAAGATGGGGATTTCAAAATGAACTTGTACCTTAAAGGGTGTGGCATTTCCAGAGTAGCTGTTGGAAGCCGATGTGTCACGTCTGGGTAGCCGCTGAAGGATCTAGGCAAAGTTGTCCATCATCGAGTTCCTTTATCGCTCGAGGGCTTCTTCGAGCAATATTTTAATAGGATCTCCTATCCCCTCGTCTTTCTTTTCATCCGCCATGGGAGGCTGTGGGATTTGCGAGGTTGGCCTTGCAAAGGTTCAACCAGTTCAAGCACTAATTCCTTATATCCCAACCTCATTGGGGAGATGCAAAGAAAAACAGAGAAAAAGCAAACTACTCTGATACCACTAAGCCATATTTAAACAGGAATGCAACAAATTACATAAATAGCTGTAAATACAGAGATGCATCGGAAATAATACTTCATTTCATTAATGTAAAATATTGAAATATGCTTACAAGCAGAAATGGAAATAAACCAGCTAGGGTGATGGTAGCTTATCTCTGAGAAGAGATGTGGTGGCTACATGGCTCTAAACTTTCTTACAATGAGGCTCGAAGGCCTATTTATTGTTGAGAAACAATGGAAAATGCTAAACATCCAAAAACCTAACCCTAGAAGATGAAATGCCAAACTCTAGGCCCTGTTTGGGTAAATTGGTACATCAAGTTCCCAGGGTCGTAACTTTGGCATACGATCTCCATTTGACGTACACAATAGCTCATTAGAAAGATCTATCCAAGTATTACAACTTTGGGAAGAGAACCATCACACCATGGACCCACGTTTCTCCTAGAGTTCCAAAAAAACGTCGTTTAGGGCCTCAAAATAGCTCCAGAAGTTCAGGACTCGAAAACCTGCTAAAAATAGTAAATTATGCTAGAAATAAGTAAACTAAAAAGCTGAAAGAGATAGTTGTGGGGGTCCAAGTGGAATAGGTTGGTGGCCACCAACATCCACCTGGATCAGTGGTAATGATGGACCAAGGTAAAGGTATGTTTCCGGTGAGGTGGTGAATATACAAGTTGACACAACTTTGGTTGATTCACTAATAACAACGGATATAAGTTAGGTAGGCTTCACTGACTCAACCATGGTTAGATTTTATAGATGAGTGTGTGCATGAATCTACTGAGGAGAATTCAGGAGATGATTATACTAAGGATTATGATGTAATCGAATATGAGGTGTATAACTAGGAAAAACCTTATACAAAGGAGGAAAATATTGATGCAAAGGTATTTGAGTAGGGGATTGATGATTAGGAGAATCATTTTTTGTAACATCCCCTATAATCAATAAACCAGGTGGAGTTATTTATGTTTCACCACCCGAATACGGAAGTGGCAAATGAGATAAAGGCAAAGGGGTAGAAAGGTAAGCTTTTGAAGTTATTTTCTTGGTAACTTGAGGTTCTTCTTTCTGAATTACTTCAAGTTCGAAATTTTTTGACTTTACAGTTTTAGGTTCTACAACTTGAGGCTCAGTTGTTTCAAAGTCAATTTTGTGAGTTTCAACCACTCCTAGTTGAATAGTTTTAACTATGTTAGACTCTAACTCACTAGTTTCTGAAGATGTATCTTTGGGTTTAGTAACAATAGGAAGTGGTGATCTAGGATGGGTAATTTCTGATGTAGTTTTAGATGGAGTAGTTTATGATGTACTAGATGTAGTAGATTTTGATTTCTTATGTTTACGACATGTTGATTTATTGTGTTACATATGGGGGTAAACCTTTCATTCTACATGAATGATGAGAATAATATTCTACATTTAATTAATTAATTGAATAGTAAAGAGAAAAAGAAAGGGGCGACTAGGAATAAAAGAATTACCAAGTCAATGTGAACTGCAATATACCATTAAAAAAATCGAAGAAATCTCCCTGAATGTTGTGTGCAATGTGTAAAAAATGACAAGGTAGTCGACTCATTTACCTTAGTCTAGTTTGCAACCTAATGGGGACTTCCAATATATACCTGAGGGCATGTCGAAGTGTAGCCTGTGGTTGTGTTATATAATGTGAAATCATATGATGGGAGTGTTCATATATACTCATCATATCTAAATTGTCTTCCCATATACCCAAAGGTACGTGCAATAATGATCCTACATACTGCGATAATTGTGGAAAATCAACCATCACAAGAATGTAATGCATATGGTTAACGACATCTCCTATGTTTAGAGATGCTAGAACATATCTCTATCCTAGACCAGCTAAATTTAATTTAATCATTTCGAATGTTCCTTATATTGATTGCTAAATTTTAAATGTTTATCTTGATTAAGCTTTATGTTTGATTGTAAAAGTGAAACATTAACCTAAATTCCTAAAATGCGGCTAATATGAGAGAACTCTTTTCAATTCGATGAATATCTACCTAGAAGAAAGGAAGAGGTTTCAATCCAACAATGCAAAAAATAATCTTCCTAATAGGACCTTCAAAGACACTATTCCAATTTAGCAATATGAAAGCTCTAATGCACAAGAAAATTAATTAGTTGTTTCTTTGAATTTTTAGTAAAATAAAATTGAAACTATGACTAGATTACTCAAATAAAACCAATTCAATTAGATAACTATTGTAACTAATGAACCAATAATCAAGCCATAAGTAAAATGCTCTAATCGACAAGAAAAGAGTAATTTCTTACCAAAGAGAAATAAAACTCAAATTTCACACAAATTGTTGGCTTTATAGAGAATAAGGTTAGTGAGAGACTCAGAAAACCATAGCAAACAAGATAAATTTCAAAGCAAGGTAGGGAAGTACTATTTTTTTTTTCATTTTCCCTAAATTATCACAGGTAGTGTATAGGAAGCAGTGCAATGGGTCACACTTATAGAACTAGAAAGTTGCAATGCAACACGGTGCCCTAAACAAGAAAGTGTGATGGATATGATTCACACAAAAATGAGGAAAAAACCCTGATCAAGCTCGAAATCTAGTTTTCTAATTTTAAATACAGTATTCACAAGGTGAAAAAGGTCAACTATAGACGTCTTAAAGGGACATGGAAAATAAAACCCCCAATGAATAAATTGATCCTCAGCACAGCCGTCAAGTCATTTACTGAATAAATCCCTTTTGCTAACAGAACAAATCACCATAGGTTTAGTGACTTAACCTAGAAACAACTAAACAAACTATACTATATTTCGCTAGAGATATTTGAAATATAAGAAGAAGACCTATGTGATATTACTGCAAGCTTCTGTCTTCTCTTTTCTTGCTCACTCTAGCTCCGACTTTAACACCTAAAATTGGAGCTAGCAAGCTAACCAAAAAAATCAAAGAGATCGATATGTACAATGCGATATATTCAAATAAATCTAATTAAGAGATCAACGAACCTTATTATACACGCGTATAATCAAAGACATGATGTATGGGAAAAACAACGCACTTTGTATTAATAATAATAGAGAAATATGACAACCCTTGTTGAGGCCTTGATGTTGCAAATCTCTTTCAACCTTCTCATCATTTCTTTTCCACAATGATAAAGCTTTAAATCTCACCAATGCATAAGGATGGATTATGGACCTCCAAGCTCAAATTGACAACATAAATGCAGAATTAGAGTCTCCAAAAACCAACCTAGACTCGATAACACGTATTTATTTTATAGGGTGAATGAGGAAGTTTTAGATCCACCATATTAGGGCTAGATCCACTTTGAAATAAGATAAGTTCCATGACATAAGGAATAAATCCTCATTAGTATGAATTCAAGATCATATTCAAAAGAAAAATGGATGAATTATCTCTCAAAGCTTCTAGAGATGGAGGCTTCAAAATTTTATTTTATTTTTCCCCATTTTTAGGTGTCATCACACTTTCAGTAAAGGAAACATGCACTAAAGAACACATGTTCCATGTGGTGTGCCATAGAAGATTACCATGAAGCTAAGTGCGATGGAGTCTTAAATTAGGGCTTTGAGCCAATGCAATCCAGGATTCTTATAACTTTTGGAAATATTTTTCCTTTTGGCCTTACAAAGGATTGATACAAAGTATAACAGATAATGTGAGATATGGGTTTGGGGCCTTTTGACTAAGTGCATCGAAATGGCTTATAATAATAATTGTATCAAATCATCATAACAACTAACACACCACCTTATTTAGCGCATTATGGGCTAATAGGGTAGCTCCCAAATCTACTATTGGAAACTCTCTATTTTTTCTTGTGTGTGGGAGAGAAGCCATACTTCTTGTTAAAACCTTCTTGTCATTGTTACAATTGTCCCAAAAGGTGTAGGAAATTTAATGTCCTGCTATGCAAAATATAATTAACACCCTACTCGAGTTAGAAGAGAAAAGAGTGAAAGATAAGAACAAGCTTGATCAACATCAAGAAATTGTTAAGCATTGGTTTGATGATATATTTTCTTTTGACAGGATCTTATAAATAGGATATTTAGTGCTTAAATTGGATAAAATTCATGAGGAAAAGGTAGAGGATACAAAGATTCAGAATTTGTGGTTGGGATCATTAATTGTTAAAAAATATTAGTTCTAGTACTTTTTGATTGTAAAATTTGGAAGGACAACCTAAGACCCTTCGAGTCAATGGAAAACTTCTGGAAATGTA
This sequence comes from Pinus taeda, assembly GCA_000404065.3. NCBI lineage: Eukaryota > Viridiplantae > Streptophyta > Pinopsida > Pinales > Pinaceae > Pinus > Pinus taeda. The sequence goes on along the minus strand of APFE030742795.1, from coordinate 398,659 downwards.
CTTTTCTTGATTCCCTATGCGGAATTTTGTTCTGTAAAGATTTAATTTAAAGCATGTAGTTTGTTTTATTTTGTTCTAGTTTGTATTGATTTTTGTTGATTTTTCTTTATTTTGTTTAATGAAATTTGGTTTTGTTTATTTTTTTTTAATCATAATTACTGCAAAGAACAACATTTTCTCTTGAAATACTATGTTGTAGGAATTTCCCTTAAAAAGGTTCCTCTCATATTTAAATCATCCTTTTGGTTTCTCTCTAATTTTGACAATCTACCACTTAATCTACTAAAAATTATCTATATGTTATTGCCATCCATCCTGAAGGTTTTCTTTAATTTCATAGAATAGACATTCTATTATAACATTTACTTTATGGAGATCATGTTTGAGAAAGTAAAATTAATGAGTCAAAGGAAGGTTATTTTCAACTTCTTATGCCATCCTTACTCTTAAGGCGTACTTTAGATCTAATTTCCTTTCTGTTAGAAAAATTCTTTGAAAATTAACTATTAATAAAATAAAATCCTCTTAAATGGAGTTAGCTAAAGGATAGGAGGTCTCATCATGAGCCAAGATGCTCATTTTTAAAGTCTTTGTGAATGGTGTTGTGAATATCTAGTCACCAAACCATAATAATGGCCTTCAACTAATTTCTTAGAATTGAGAAGGTAAAATTTTGGTAGGTGGGAAAGAAGCAATCTGAAAATGGTTAAACGGTAACCCTGTCGAGGCTATAAATGTTTGTTGGAAATAGTCTCCATGTCTGTTGTATTGAAGTTATTTTTTAAGGTCATCCTTTAATTGATTAACTTGCTTCCCCTAAGACCCATTTCTACTTAAATTTAACATTTTTGTTAAATTAATCAAATATGTATTTCTTGTACCATTAATTTTTTGCATTATGATGGTGACTACACAAAAAATTTAAACGACACCTTTGAATTATAACTATAAGAATGAGAGAAGAATATCTTTAAATTTTTTCAATCTAAGCATCTTGTTTCTATTGTTTTGACAGAGAAAATGGTTTCACCTGATGAGTCACCATTTATTGGCTGCCCAACAACTCTTTCATTTTTTTCTAAATGAAATGGCCCCCCTTTATTTTTTTTATTGCTTTCCTAGGTTATTTGATTTCCTTGTTGATGTTGAACGTCGATTTTATTTTTCAAAATGTGTAATATTTTTTTATGAATGACAAAAGACTTCATTCTTTTTATGGTTTTTGGATTAAGCCTTGGAACGAGTTTTCTATAGGTTTCTTTACATACACCCCATGCATTATTTTTATGATTACTATCTTAATAATTCATTGGATTTATTGCAATTCCTTTTGTTATCACAAGTGATATATGATTTGGTGTTTTCTCTTTAAATTTTGGAATGCACTTTTTATGCTATGCAAACACTACTATTCATAATTCCAACACTCACATTCAGTGTTGATTTTTGAATTGTAACATTTCAAATTAAGGTTTTAATTATATGTCATATGTTATTTTTGGATGTGAATTTCATAGTTATATAGTCCCAATCCTTTTAGCCATGGATTGGACCTATGTTCTTAATGGATTATGCAATGCGGATGTGGTTTACCCTGTCTAATGGCCCTAATTGTGAGAATTGAACCACCTAGTGATGAGATAGTAGAAGCCTACAAAGAATATTTGGCCCTATTTAAAGAAGAAGGTTATTGGGAATTTATCCAGGATTTTCAGGGCACAATATCAAGGTTGCTAAGGATTTCACACAGACCTGGAATGGAAAGGTTGCAAGAGTAGGAGATGTAGAAATTCCTGTAATTAAAGCTTTCATTGTCAAAAATACCTAACTTCCTATAGAATGGGAGAGATTATGTAAGAACTATTTGGTAAACGGCATTCCATGGGATAAGTTCCTCATCTTCAAGAAAATGTCCTACAATGTCAAAGGTATGCTTGTAAACTTGTTAAAAGGAAAATGGCATGACCTAGTTTTAATTATCAAATGTTATATTACCTATGAGGGCCATTATGGATAATTTTTTATTGTCCTTTTCATTTTCTAATTGTGTTTTGGGTTACAAGTTAAATCTCCATTATTACTTATTTAAAAGTATTACAAAAATGTGGAAATACTACCAGAGGGGTTTCAAAAGTCATGATAGAAGCTTATTTCACTATGGTTTGATTCACATTTTGGTTGAGTTTCATTGTCCTAAATGGGGCATTCCTAGGAATATTTTCTTTGTAGAAATGGTTTTGTGAAAGCTCAATAAATTGGTAGCGAAATAATCTTGTCGAACGTTGAAGAAGCTAAGGACAAATTTCTTGAAAATTCAGAAGAAACTTTTGCTTCCCTAGTTTGTCAAATTTTAATACTTGAAACCCCTAGCCAGCCATCTCTTTTGAGCACGCCTAATGGATCAAATGAGGATCCTATAGATTCAATCATCACTCAAATTACTCATAATATGGAAAAAAGGACCAAAATAGTTTTTTTTGAACAAAAGCCTAATCCCACTCTATCAGGCAATGTTGAGTTCGGGCTAAATGTTTCTATGTATTGTCACCAATGTGAAACTACAAACACAACATCTAGATGTGAGAACATTGCAATCATATTGTACCATGTTAGGAGTAAACAACTTGCTCTTCAGATTTGTAACTACCCCTAACTTATTTTCCATGTAAATAAATTAAGACCAAGGTCATGGGACACATATTTGAAGTTGAATGGTGGATAACTATTATGGTGGCATCAAGTATGGTTAATAATGGCAATGGAAATTGGAAAAGGCATTGGCAAAGATAAAGAGGTGATAATTGGAATTTAATTATGAAAATAAAGGAAAATAGGATAAAAATAAGGTGAAGATATACAAATTTACATGCAATGGATATTAGAGGGAAAATGAAATAAAATGAAGAGCAACGTGACACCAATAATAAAAGGGATTCATAGAATCAATTGCTATCTTTTTGACAACTTTTGAAAACTTTGTGCTTAGCTCTTATTCATTTTATCTCATACTCTTGCATAGTTAGAGAATTCTTAGACCATGCATGGGGCACTCTAGCATTCACATGGATTACAGAAAGAAATAAAACGAAAGCGAGGGAGTGCAGGGGGGAAATTGGATCAACAACTACAATAGGGATACTTTGCAAATAACATGTTGAATGTGTGATTTCCTTGTTGATTTTTGGATGCATGGTATATGCATGTGGTTCCTTGGTTATGTGTTGTCATTAGAATGACCATTTTCTTGTATTGACAGTGGTTTCAACCTTTCCTTACTATTTCCTAGATAGGCCATGGGGGCTTCACTTAATGAACCTCTAACATATCACATGCATTCATGGAATATTAAACAATAGTATTAATTTGAGTACATATTGGAAAATACCTATAAAAATCACATTATTTAAACCCCTACCAATACGAACCCAATACACCTTCCGAATTTAAAAAGCCCCTAATTTCACTAGATATTGTAGGTATCCATTTTCTCATTAACATTTTTTGGACCCTTTTGTATTTTTTCATTAACTTTGAGCTCAACTTTTTATACTTGTCAATATAAAAACCCTTTACACCATATATATCCCCCAATATATTATTTCATTTTTTCCTTAATATATATCCCCAAATATGAACCCACATGGTATGGTATTTCTCCCCCAGTGAAGATCCCATGAGATAGTCATGGTGCAGTGGGTTCCCCATTCTTGGATTTTTGATTGGTTATCAAGTTCCTAATGGTTGTGTGTTGGAACAAATGGTTTGGAGCCCTAGAAAAACTTGGGTTTCCCTAGACCATGTGGGTTGCGTTACTAGTCCCTAGAATTTGGCGTTGTGACAAACACTATATAGCCTTGGAACAACTCAGGTTCCCTAGAGGTTGTGGGTTGAGTTACTAGTTTTGGTAGCCTGAATAGCTTGGGTAGAGACTGATATGGCTGATTTTAGTGATTTCTAGACCATATAGGTAAGATCACATTGCTTGAGGGTTGAGGTGGTTTGGCCTATGGAAGCCCTAGGTTGTTTTATTTTGGTTTAACTCTTATGATCCCACATTCATGATTGGACTATGGAATGGGGGTGATTTGCTGAAAGAGAGATTTGGTTTAGCCTAAGCTATGGTCAGGTGGTATGTGGATGTCCCTAACTTGGTTGGAATTTTCATATGTTAATAAGAGTTATCTTCCTATTGTGATCTATGAGCACTTGTACTGGCTACCATGTTGACATTATGGATGATTGTTTATGGCCTCTATTTTGTTTATAAGTTGGTTGTACACCTAGTTATATGATTTTTTCTAGTTATGTCTCTTCTTCATGATTTGTTAAGTTACTAGATGGTCAATGAATGCATGGAATATCAAGTGTTGTTGCAGCTATCTAGAGAGAGCTTGGAGCCCTCTTGGTATTTCTCAAATGAAATTCACAAGTTTATGATCAAAAATAAATTCATGACCTGTAGCTTTCATGCTTACCATATGTTTAATGAAATGTCTGACGTGTACTAGGGATTTCCTAGTCAAGATCTTTTTCAAGTTTGAATGTTTAGAATTGTTGTCATCTTAGTCATGATTCTGGGGAGTTATAGGTAGTTCTAGGTAGTGGTATGGAGGATTTCTTAAAAAAATGTCATAGATATCATGACTGCATGCACTTAAATAAGAAATTTAGGTCCTAACTACATCCATACAAGTTGATGGGTGTGGTTGCAGAATCATAGCCACATGCATGTAGTATTATGGGTGTGGTTGGAGCCTCATAACCACATGCATGTAGTAATATGGGCGTGGTTAGAGGATAAGTCTAGTGAAAAAGCGTTACAACTTAGGGATTGATCACCTAGGGTGTTTTGTAGGCTCTTAAGCATTTTGTAGTCCTTACGGGATGTCACTTTGTTATTAGTTTGTAGGCCCCACTTCCATAACTAGAACTTGGAGGTAGAATCATATAATAGTGACATTAGTCTCATGTTTACCTTGGAGATCTTGTAAAAGTGGGTAAATGTGGGAGGAGGCATTACAGGGTGGTATTAGAGAATTTTTCATTCTCTTTGGGTAATATTTGATACCATAGGGTGCTATCAAAGCTTCTAGGTTCAAACACTTGGACTAGACGTGAAAATGTATATTTTTATGCATGCCTGTTAGTTGTCAATGTGTTTGTTGTGCATGCATTATGATGGTTATGGTCATGCATGAATTTTAGGTCAGACATGCATTGTGAAGGTTATTATTGCAGTTTGTGCCATCATGCATGATGTTGTGATGTTGCAATGTTGATGTAATTATGTATCTATATCATACTAATCTAGATTGATTGTGCAGATAAGATAGCCTCCCTTGAAATACACTGAGGTATGATTTTGATTATGTTTCTATTTGGTTTACCTAACATGGCATATTTACAAGAGATAGAAGAGCAGAGATGAAGAGTAGAATAGTGGACTACAGTTCACATGACTCACATTATAGGCATGATGTGAATTCAATGGAATGGGATAGGTCATTTGAGCAGTAAGGAGAAGAGTAGTCTCTTGATATAGAAAGTACACTACGAAGTTTGAAGGAAGAAATTAGAAGTTGTAAGGAAGATAATAGTAGGTTGATTGAGGCACAGGAAAGGCTTTCCATAGCTCAAGAAAAGTAAACATAGGTTAATCCAATCATCCTTGGGAGTCTTACAGATTTGCAGAATCATGCACAACTACAGATCAATCATCGACAAGATGAAAGGATTAATGGAGCATATGGCGGCATGTCTTAATCAAGGCATAAGTTGAATAGGGATGACACAATTAGAGGTGGCATAACCTTGGATGCACCTAGAGGGTGAACTAGCACTCATGGATTTTATTTTACCTCTTTTTTAGATAGTCATCTTCGTCATTACTGCTAGTATCCTTACAGGAGGAGTGAGAAGCAGTATTTTCTGGAGGAGTTCAAGAAATCCAAGCATCTTACTTTTGATGGGAATATGAAGAAACCAGAAGATGAAAAAGCATGGCTACTTGGGATGAAGAAGTTATTCAAATTTCATGATTACTCAGGAAAACATGAAATCGAAGATAATTATCTTCAGTCTCAAGGGAAGGACATATATCTGATGGGAAGATGTGAAGCGTGTAAGAGGCATCAGGGTAGAGGAGTTGTGTTTGCATGAGTTTAAAAGACTCTTCAGGAAGAAATACTTTTCCAAGATATATTATGATAAAAAGGCTAATGATTTCTATGGTTTGAAGATCAGTTCCATGATATATGGAGAGTACATGACTAAGTTTTTGGAGTTGTTAAGGTATATTCCCTACCTCAAGGATGAAAAGACAAAGGTCAAAATATTCATAAGTGGATTCCCTTTAGAATTTAATGTTCAAATTGACTATGATGAACCTCAGTCATTGGAGGAAGTCACTGGGAAGCTCAAGGATTATTAAGAGAAGTGCAAGCATAAGTATGAGCTTAAGTGAGATTGGAAAGGTAATGAGAAGACTAAAGGAAAGTGGGCTAAAAAGTGAGGAAGGACTTAGGATGTTGGTGACAAGGAGAATGTGCCACCTTACATGAAGTTCAATGTAATTGATAGTGGACATGGGTCTCATCCTAAGGAGAAGAAGAAAGGTGATGACAAGAAGCCTTTACAATGTTGGTCTTATGGTGGAGAGCATAGCAAGAGAGATTGCCCATCTCACCAAGGTGGTAGGCCTTAGATCTACAGTGCTTAGGAGGCATAGGAAGTTGGAGATTTTGGGCAGAGCATTCGTCAGATTTATGCAACGGTGGTGTTGGAAATAATACTGAGAGGGGGGGGTGTTGAATCAGTATTATAAATTTAACAATTTTTCATTTCCATAAACATATTGATATACGCTACTTCTGTTAATTCAACCTGTCTATATACGCAACTGTTTTTAGAGAAAACCGTGTATATCTTACAGACTTATAATTTAGTTAGTTGATCCTAATCTATGTATCCAAACCATAAAATAGTAATCAAGTGCAGTAAACAGTACAGGCAATCACACACATGAACACAAGATATAAGGTCGAAACCCAATGTGGGTGAAAACCGCTGCAATTCGTCTCTATCTTCTTTTAAATAGAAACTTCTTTTTACAATATTTTTGTACTAGTCCAGTCTTATACCAATACGCAGGCTTCTACCTACACAAGGCTACAACCTTCTCGTTCTCCAGCTTCTCCTGGAAGGGAGCTACAACCCCCTTAGCTCTTGTACTAGCTGATCTACTAGTGTGTAGGTGCTGACCTACAGAAGGCTACAACCTTCTCTTTTCTTCCAGGGACCACGTTTCATAAATTTTCAAACTAGATCCATCAATAACATCAATCAAACATCAATTATCTATATCAACCAATCTCCTTTGCACCAACCAAAACTAAACCAAACAATCACTTCTCTAAACGTTGTAACCAGAATACAGTAACAGTAACCAGAAATCAATCCTGAACCAAAACACTGCAGCAATAAACAGAAGTAGCTAAAACATATTTTATGAGACGTACGCTACTTCAATATGTAGAAACTATGTGCATATGTTGTTATATTAAGGAAAACCTACGTATACACCATTTTGAATTACCAAACCAACATGTGTATGCGCCTTTGCTATGTTGAACCTGTGTACAGATCTATTAAAGATAATTTACCTTTTTCAACTATTCAAACATCAATTATACCCAGACCACCAGATTTATAGATCAAGTCATGTGCCAAATATAACAGATCAAAATCACACAAAGATACTTCTCTTCAAGATTTAAGATCTTGACCCATCAATAGAACTTATACTTCTTCTAGCGCTCAGGTTCATCCTTGATTCAGATCCAGCTAAGCACCATAACCCTATGACCAGTATTCTAGATTCAATCATTGAGTTCCTTTGCCTAATGATCTCCTTCCCCTTTTATAGTCTTGAGTCTTACTCAATACCATGGTCCAAAACCACTTAGAACCAATACTTGGGTCCAAATACCTGGGTTCAACACTTCAGATGAGATACCATGGTCCAAAAGCATAGGTCCAAATTCTAAGGACCATAAACCAAGTTTTCCAAATTGTACGCGTTTTTCTGTGCATGAAAGTGCATGTATACGCATATGTGCCTTTTGGTCTGTGAATCCGTGTGTATACATGGCTTGGTCAATGGGAACCTACTTATACCTCCTTTTCCTTTATTCTGAGAGCTTGTGAGCCTGAACTGTCATCTGAGTGATTTGTCGAGTGAGTTTCCATCAAGGACAATACCTATGCCATAATGCCAAACATGTGTCATAATGCCAACAATCTCCCCCTTTGGACTTGATGGAAACCCCAAGTTAGTCAAAGTCATTCTCCCCCTTTGTCATCAAGGGAAAAGGGTTATGCTCCTCTTGAGTACATGCTCCCCCTGACTGTAGGCAAGGTCTGTAAAAAGATGTTCTACAAGAAAGAACTTGACTCTATACATCAGAAATGACCTTCCTATCACCAAAGACTCATACATACATCCATCTTCCAACCAAAATTGACTCATCCACCCACACACGTGGGGATATACCAAAAATTTCTACATGATACAAAAAGAATATTACATCATCCATCCTAGGGATAGTGGGGAACCAAAATAAGTCATTACATGACCTTGATAACAAAATAAATACATGACATAGAGACAAAATATCTAAGACAAGAATATGATAGTCATCAACAAAATCTGTTAATCACCATTCGGACCATCAACAATGATCTCTCTCTACACCTGTTCCACTTGAATCAAAAGCAATTGTGAAGTTGTACCAATATCTTATAAGATAATGCCAACAATGCATTATTAGAAGTATATTCTCCCCCTAAACCTATGCCAGATGGTCTCTATCAGACCCATATCAGACTCTTTTCATCCTGACTCTGGCCCCCTGTTTTTCTTCAGACCAACATATATGTGACTGTATCCACAGAAACAAGCGTATGTATGTGGATGCTCTTCATGAAACTCGCATATAACCACTTTTCTCTAAAACAGATAAGTGTCAACAACAAGATGATGCATCAACTACTCCCAACTTATGTATGAGGTATTCAAATGTCTCCCTAGGCAGTGGTTTGGTGAATATTTCAACAACCTGTTCCTTGGAGGGAACATACAACAATTTGACCTTTTTTTCATGTACTTGTTCCTGGAGAAAATGATATTTGATAGGTATGTGCTTGGTCTTTGAATGCATGACTGGATTCTTTGAAATACTGATTGCACTTGTATTATCACATAAAATGGAGCTAGTTGGAGTACAAGTGATTTGAATGTCTTGCAATGTTTGCATCATCCAAAGGAGTTGTGTGCAGCGAAATGCATCAGCCACATATTTTGCATCAGCTGTAGATAATGTAATGGAACTTTGATTCTTGCTGAACCAAGATACTAATCTAGATCCCATAAAGAATGCACCACCACTAGTGCTTTTTCTATCATCCACACTTCCTGCCCAATCTGCATCTGTATATGCATGAAGTGTGAGATCTGTATCTCTAGGATACCATAAGCCATATTTTTGTGTTCCTTGAAGATATTTGAAAATCCTTTTAACTACCTGAAGGTGTGCTTCTTTTGGATTAGCCTATAATCTTCCAACTATTCCCACTTCATGCATGATGTCTGGTCGGGTACCTATCAAATAGAGTGGACTACCAATCATGGATCTATAGGTTGGTTGATGTATTGTTCCTGATTCATCATTTGTGTTGAGGCTGCATCTTGTTACCATAGGGGTACATACTGGTTTTGAATCTTCCATGCCATATTTCTTCAAGATCTGCTTGAGGTACTTGGTTTGCGATAGAAAGATACCATCCTTGTTTTTTTGGACTTGTAGACCATGAAAATATGTGAGCTCACCAAGTACGGACATTTCAAATTCCTTTTGCATCACCAAAGCAAAGATTTGACTCATGGCTTCTTCATTGCTACCAAAAATGATATCATCAACATACACAACAAGTATTAGCAATTTATCATTATCAATCTTTTTATATAGATTGTTATCTGTTGATCCTTTTGAAAAACCTTGTTGATGGAGGTATTTGTCCAGATGATAATACCAAGCCCTTGGAGCCTGTTTAAGACCATAGAGAGCCTTTCTAAGTCTGCACACAAGTTTTGGATCATTTCCAAGGATGAATTCATCTGGTTGCTCAATATACACTTCTTCTTCTAATTCTCCATTTAGAAAAGCAAATTTCACATCCATTTGATATACTTTGAACTTCTAAAAGCTATAAAGAGCAAGGAACATTCTTATGGCTTCAAGTCTAGCAACTGGTGCAAAAGTTTCTTCAAAGTCTATACCTTCTTGTTGAGCATACCCTTTACAAACAAGTATGACCTTGTTTCTAATAACATCTCCATTTTCATTCAGCTTGTTTTTGAATATCCATTTGGTCCCTATGAAATTATCATCATTAGGTCTAGGAACCAATTCCCAAGTGTTATTCTTTTCAATCTTCTCAAGTTCCTCATTCATGGCCTTGACCCAACATTCATCTTTGCATGATTCACTTATATTTCATGGTTCAATGGAGGAGAGCAATACTAGATAGCTTGAAGCTTCTGTAATAGTTCTTCTTGTTTGTACACCTACCTATTTTTTCCCCAAAATTTGAATCTCTAGAAGGTTCTTTTGGACATACCTGGATGGAGTCTTTTCTTCACCTCTTATATGTTCTTCTGGTGCCTCATAAGTTTCTTCTTCATCATTAGTCTGATTTGATGTTGAAGGATAGTCCTCCTCATCTTCATAATCTTCGGTTTTTATCTACTTTGGATTGTCACCTACTTCATCAACCACCACATCAATACTTTCAACAATTTTTCCAAGTCTTTTATTGTAACACTTATATCCTTTACTTCGGGAAGAGTAACCAAGGAGAATGCCTTCATATGCTCTAGGTTCGAACTTTCCAAGCTTTTCATCAGTCCTTTTAATGTAACATTTGCTTCCAAAAACATTGTAGTATTTTACAGTAGGAGTCTTACCATAACAAAGTTCATGAGGAGTTTGAGTTTACCCAGACATTTGTTTTGTTGAGAATAGTAATGGCAGCAAATGTAGCTTCACCCCAGAAGGTTGCAGGAGTTCCAGACTCATCAAGCATAGCACGAGCCATTTATTGAACTTTTCTGTTCATCCTTTCTATCACTCCATTTTGCTGAGGAGTCCTTGCAGTAGAGAATTCCCTTCTTATTCCATGTTCTTCACAAAAGTCAAAAAATTCATCCAAGGTAAATTCCCCTCCTCGATCAGACCTGAGGCATTTGATTTTACGATCTGATTCATTTTCAACCAAGGCTTTGAAAGCTTTGAACTTTTTCGAAAGCTTCGTCTTTATGCTTCAGAAGTCCTATCCAACACATCCTGAAAAAGTCGTCAATGAAAAATATAAAGTATTCTTCTCCACGAGGTGAATTTTTCCTTGATGGACCATATAAATCAGTATGGACAAGTTCAAGTGGCTTACTAGTTGATCCTTCCTTCTCAAGGATGTGTGTTCTGGTTTGCTTACCAAACTGACATGATTTGCATATCGTATTGTCCAGAATTCTAATGTCAAGAAGATCGCAAACAGCCTAATATTTGTGTGATTTCCTTATCTGAGGGAAGCTTAGATGCCCCAACCTTCTGTGCCATAGTGAGTATTCATCATTTTTGCTTAGATAGCAATGTTGCTATCCTCCCTTGAGTATGTATAAATTATTTGGAGTTCTTATGCCTTTGATCACTATTTCTCCTGTGTCAAGCTCATAAAAAATACATCCATTTGATTGAAATACTACCTCATTTCCTTGATCACACATTTTACTAACACTCAATAGATTATGCTTTAAACCATCAACATATATAACATTTCCAACTTTTACCTTTTCTTTTGAAAGAATAGAGCCATTACTTTTATGAGTGTAGGGGTGTCATTTCCAAATAAGACCTTCCTTTCCTTTTCTAAGGCACTATATGACTGAAGTTTTTCTTTATCACCTATCATATGTTTCAAGCATCCACTGTCGATGTACCACTGAGTTTCCTATCCTTCTGCATATAAGGCTATACCACATCATTTTGTTTGTGGTTCTTTCTTTCTCCATGTTTTGGGACCAAATGAAGCTTGCTCCTTTTGAGAAGTTTTCCAAAACTTACTCCTACATTCAGAATCTTCATGACTAAATTTGTTACAAATAGAGCATTCTATTTCATTTTCAAGACTAGAAAAATTATTGTAGGTCCTCTTCATGATCCCAGCCACACTCCTTTGATTTCGTGCTTCTCTAGTCATGATGGTCTTGTAGGCAACACATTGAGTAGCATTGTGTCTAAAGTTATGACATGAAAAACATTGGCCATTAAAGAAATTCCTGCGATTATCAAAGCTACTAACCAGGTGATTGTAGTTTCTATTGACATTCATTCTTGAAGCAAATTGGGAATGATTTACCTGTGGTTGGTTGTAGCTTATGTTCATCCTTGAAGTAGATTGACCCCGATTTACCTGGTGATCAACTTTATGCCTTTGCTAACGATTGCCAACCTATTCACTTCTCCTTGCTACATCAAGATAACTTTTGGAGGTGGATGGATTTTGTGCCTGAGATGATTCTTCAGTATATCCAAGACCTGTCTTTGTTAGAGGAGAACACTAAACTTTGATAATCTCATCTAAATTTTTGAGATCCTTTAGCAAATCTAAGATTAAGAGCTTTTGTTTTCTCAATATATTTTTTAAGTCCCACAATTTCACAGTTTCATAGAGATCATCTTCATCTATAGGATCCAAGAAATCATCATCTTCAAAAGCCATCAAAAGTCTATAATCATTACCATGTTCATCTTCATCACTATTTGAAAATCCATCACTATCTTCATGTGTATAATAGCTCTTCTTACTTACACTCTATTTTCTATTCCATTTAACCAGTTCCTTACCTTTACCAAGCTTATCTTTATGAGGACATTTGGCTACATAGTGATCGACTCTTCCACAAGAAAATCATTTGAAAGGTAACTTACCTTTAAATCTTCCAGAACCCCATTGAAGGTTATTGACAAAATTTGATTCTTCCTCTCCTTCTGATGTATGTCCTAACTCATTGTATTCTCCTTTTCCTGAAGCTTTGAATGCAACTTCTCTCATGCCTGATGGACCCCCTTTTCCCATTTCGAAAGTAATTAGGATTCCGTGCAGCTATGACATAGTAATACTTTGAAGATTCTGATTTTTATCTATGGCAGAAACTTTTGATTCAAACATAGAAGACAAGGATCTTAGAACCTTTTCAACTAAAGTAACTTCTTTTATCTCTTCACCCAAGTTTTTCATGCGATTAACAATGTCATCTATGCGTAGGAAATAATTAGCTACACTTTCATCCTTGTGAATTTTGAGAGTTTCATATTGAATTCTAAGTGATTGCAGTTTTGCACGTTTTACCTGATCATCTCCTTCATAGCTTAGAATGATCTTGTCCCATATTTTTTTGGTGGTTTTGAGCTGCATAATCTTGACGAATTCTGACTTTGATAGACTCCCCAATAGAGTATTGACAGCGTTTACATTTGTTTCATACTACTTTTTGCCTACCGTATCTGTGGGAGTTGCTGTTGGAAATGTGTATCCTCCATAAACGATATCCCAAACTTCTATTCCAAGATATTGAAGATAGGCTATGGTTCCTACCTTCCAGTAGACGAAGTTACTCCCATGAAAAATTGGTGGCCTGATGGATGCTGCTTTCCCGTAGGTGCTCATGATGATAGATCTTCCTTCAAGCGATCAAGCTTCTTCTGAACGACCTACTCTAATCCCAATTGTTGGAAATAATATTGGGGGGGGGGGGGGGGGGGGTGAATCAGTATTAGAAATTTAACAATTTTTCATTTCCATAAACATATTGATATACGCTATTTCTATTAATTCAACCTATTTATATACGCAACTGTGTTTAGAGAAAACCACATATATCTTACAAACTTATAATTTAGTTAGTTGATCTTAATATGTGTATCAAAACCATAAAACAGTAATCAAGTGCAGTAAAAAGTAAATGCAATCACACACATGAACACAAGATATAAGGTGGAAACCCAATGTGGGTGAAAACCACCTACTGCAATTCGTCTCTATCTTCTTTTAATGTGAAACTTATTTTACAATATTTAAGTACTAGTGCAGTCTTATACCGATATGCAGGCTTCTACCTACACAAGGCTACAACCTTCTCTCATTCTCCATCTTCTCCTGGAAGGGAGCTACAACCCCCTTAGCTCTTGTACTAGCTCGTGTACTAGTACGTAGGTGTTGACCTACAGAAGGCCACAACCTTCTCTTTTCTTCTAGGGACCATGTTTCATAAGTTTTTAGACTAGATCCATCAATAACATCAATCAAACATCAATTAACTACATCAACCAATCTCCTTTGCACCACGTCTCATAAGTTTTTAGACTGGATCCATCAATAACATCAATCAAACATCAGTTATTTGCATCAACCAATCTCCTTTGCACCAACCAAAACTGAATCAAATAATCACTTCTCTGAACGTTGTAACCAGAATACAGTAATAGCAACTAGAAACCAATCCTGAACCTAGAACACTGCAGTAATAAACAGAAGTAGCTAAAACATATTTTATGAGATGTACGCTACTTCAATATGTAGAAACTACATACATACGCCGTTATATTAAGGAAAACCTGCATATACATCGTTTTGAATTACTGAACCAGCATGTATACGCACCTTTGCTATGCTGAACCTACGTACAGATCTATAAAATATAATTTACCTTTTTCAACTATTCAAACATCAATTATACCTAGATCATTAGATTTATAGATCGAGTCATGCGCCAAATATAACAGATCAAAATCACATGAAGATACTTCTCTTCAATCCTGAAGATCTTGACCCATCAATAGAACTTATCCTTCTTCTAGCGCTCAAGTTCCTCCTTGATTCAGATCCAACTAAGCACCATAACCCCATGACCAGTATTCTAGATCTTGCTCTTCATAAGATATTCAATCCTTGAATTCCTTTACCTAATGATCTCCTTCCCCTTTTATAGTCTTAGGCTTTACTCAATACCATGGTCCAAAACCACTTAGAACCAATAACTAGGTCCAAATACCTAGGTTCAACACTTAGGACAAGATACCATGGTCCAGAACCATAGGTCCAAATGCCAAGGACCAAAAACCAAGTTTTCCAAATTGTATGCACTTTTTTGTGCATGAAAGTGCATGTATATGCATATGCACCTTTTGGTCTGTGAATCTGCGTGTATACGCAGCTTGGACAATGGGAACCTGCGTATATGTCCTTTTCCTTTATTCTGAGAGCATGTGATCTTGAACTATCATCTGAGTGATTTGCTGAGTGAGTTGCCATCAAGGAAAATACCTATGCCATAGTGCCAATCCTATGTCATAATGCCAACAGGTGGATAACAGATAGGTTGATCATTAGGCATCCATTATTGATATGGAAGGTAAGGTTTGTGATCAAGTTATATCCATTTTATATTAATCCTCTCTCTAATTATAGGTATATCGATCCTCACCTATGGATAAGTGTGGCTTGAATAAATAAGTTCATGCAAAATATTGATTGGTGAAGTTGGCTACAGGGACCAAGAGAAGAGTTCATCATTGAGTGAGATCTTATGCATTTGAGTTGAATGGTATGCCTACATCAGCACATCTAAACATGCTTCCTTTGGGATCATATAATATTCTTTTTGGCATGGACTGATTGTTCATTTGCATGACTAAAGTGGAATACTATGATAAGACTATTGAGTGCATGGCTGATGATAGGGAAAGGAGAATATTATAGTGAAAGAAGAATTATATATCAATGAGAACAATTATAGTTATGTAGGAAAAGCATAATTGCAAGAAAGGATGTGTATTTTTTGTAGTTCATATTTCCAATTATAAAGGGAAGGATGTTGAGGATGATAAATTCCAAAGGAGGTACCCTGTTTTGAAGCAGTTCCAATAGGTGTTTCTTGCAGAGATTCCAAAGTTTCCTCCTCACAGGGAAGTGTAGTTTTTAATTGAATTGATGTCGGGAGAAACATCAACATCTAGGGCACCATATAGGGTGAGTACCCCAAACTTGGTGGAATTGGAGTTGTAGCTTAAGGAGATGCTTGATAAAGGATACATAAGGCCAAGTGTATCACCTTGCGGTGCACCAATGTCTTTTGTGACGGAGAAGGACATTACCCTTAGATTATGCATTGATTACTGAGAGTTGAACAAGGTGACTATCAAGATCAAGTATCCATTTATGCAAATTGATGATTTGTTTGATGAGTTGAAGTGAGTAGCAGTATTCTCAAATATTGATCTAAGATTAGGATATCATTAGGTGTATGAGATATGGGAATTATTATTTTGTGGTGGTTCCATTTGGTCTTACTAATGATCCAACCACTTTCATGTGTTTGATTAACAATATGGTGTGTCCTTACGTAGACAAGATTGTGATAGTTTTTATTGATGATATATTGATATATTCAAAGAATGAGGAAGAGTATGAAGAACACCTGGTAGTGGTATTGAGGTTGTTGGGAAAGAATCAGTTCTATGCGAAGCTTAGCAAGTGCATTTTCTTTTAGTCTTAGATTCACTTCTTGGGACCTGTAGTTTCCAAGGAAGGGATATCAGCAGACCCCAAAAGCATTAAAGAAATCATGGAGTGGCCAACTCCTAAGAATGTGGATGAGGTGAGATCATTCATGGGACTAACAAGTTATTATAGGTCATCCATCAAGAAATTCTTAAGGATGGGCTATCCTATTACATATTTGCAGAGAAAAGGGAAGAAGTTTGAATGATCCGTGGAGTGTGCAACTAGTTTTGATTAGTGAAAGCATTTTATTACAAATGATATAGTCTTGAAGATTGTAGATCATGATAAAGAGTTCATGGTATGTCCAGATTCTTGCAAGGAATGACTTGGTGGAATCCTAATGCATGAAGGATAGGTGGTATTCTATGAGTCAAGGAATTTTAATGAGCAAGAACATAAATAAGTGGCTCCTGATCTTGAGCTGGCAGTTATCATTCATGCATTGAAGATGTGGAGGCATTATATTCTTGGCAAGAAGTTTGTCCTGATGAGTGATCATAGTGGGATGAGGTTCTTGTTTTACCAACCCAAGCTAAATGATAGGTAAGCTAGATTATTATCTATCCTCAGTGAGTTTGACTTCAAGATCAGGTACGTCAAGGGAAAGTAGGACCATGGGAACTTCATTGGGGGAGGAATACCATACCATGTGCATTCATATAAGGGGATATATATTGAGGAAAAAATGATAGAATATATTGGGGGATATATAGGAGTAAAGGGTTTTGTATTGGCAGGTATAAAAAATTGAGCTCAAAGTTAATTAAAAAATATAAAGGGGTTTAAAAAATGGATACCTAAAATTTCTACTGAAAGTAGGGGCTTTTCAAATTGGGAAGGTGTATTGGGTTCATATTGGTAGGGGGTTAAATAATGTGACTTTTATAGGTATTTTCCAATATGCATTCAAATTAGGGGTATTGTTTAGTATGCCATGAACGCACACGACATGTTATAGGTTCATTGAGTGAACCCCGTGTGGAGAATAGGGTTGCAAATGCCTTTAGTAGAAGAGTGCAAGTGAATCATATTTCAGTTGTGAGTTCATATGGAACAAATTTATAGGAGCATATCTTGCATGTATGGTAGCACAATGATAGGTATCAATAGATGAAGCGAAGATTGAAACAATAGGGTGAAGGTGATAGAGATGATGAGTATCACTTCATGGAAGATGTCTTGGTCAGATTCATAAATAGGATTTATGTTCTCGATAACAGTGAAATCAAGAAGATTATCTTGAGGGAGTTTCATGTCAAGTCGTATTCATGTCACCTGAGATATAACAAAACTTTGACAATTGTTAAGAAGTTCTATTATTGGTTGAATCCAAGGAAAGAGGTGGATGAGTTCATTGGAAAAATTTTGGAATGTCAGCAAGTGAAAGCAGAGTGTAAGCATCCAACTAGTTTGTTGCAGCCTATTCCAATTCTAGAATGGAAATGGGAGGTCATTTCCATGGACTTTATTATAATATTGTCGAGGAAATTGAAGAAAAATGATTCCATCATGGTTCTGGATGATAGGTTGAGCAAGGTAGGTCACTTCATTTTAGTGAATTCTACTCATTCATCTAGTGAAGTAGCTCAGATATTCATCAGGGAGATAGTGACTTTGTATGGTGTTCCCAAGAAGATCATATCAGATAGAGATGCCAAGTTCACTTCTAGGTTTTGGAAGGAGTTGTTTGTAGGCTTGGGGATCGAGTTAGTTTTCAACACATATTATCATCCATAGAGAGATGGACATATAGAAAGGGCTAACAAGATTCTTGAGGAAATGTTAATGATGTATGGCATGCATCATCAAAGGAAGTGGAAGGAGTATCTTCCACTCATAGAGCTTTCATTTAATAATGGGAATCATCAAATCCTTGAAGATGAGTCCATTTGAAGCTCTTTAGGGGCATAGTTGTAATACTCCTATCAGTTGGAGTGATCCAGTGAAAAAGGTGTTGATTGGACTAGATATATTGGTTGAGATGTAGGAGATGTAGATTATTAGAAGGAATTTGAAGGAAGCACATGACAAGTAGAAGAGGTTAGAAGATCAGCATAGAGAATTCAAGGAGTTTCAAGTTGGGGAGGATGTGTACTTTTACATAAAGCCAAAGAGGAGCTCCTTGAGGATTGTATCATGTGCCAAGATGAAACCTTGGTATTGTGGGACTATTTTTATCATTGAGAGGATTGGACCAGTGGCCTACCAACTTGCACTGTCGCCAACGACGAAAATCTGTGATGTTTTACATGTTTCATTTCTTAAGAAATATGTCCTAGATGTTGATCACATGATTTATTGGTCTATATTATAGGTGGAACCAGAGGGAGAGTTCTAGTTAGAACCTTAGTGCATTTTGTAGCAGAAATAACTCATGCTCTAGAACCGAGCAATCAAGAAAGTCAAAGTGTTGTGGAAACACTTTGGGTTTGATGAAGCTACATGTGAGATGGTTGATCAGATGCAGGCTTTGTATCTTTCTTTATTTTTTGGTTGAGTAGATGTGTTTGCTTTATGTTTTATGGTTTATATCTATATATGTGTTAGGGTTGGATCTATCTCAGGTTGAAGGAAGGTAGGTCTAAGGTAACATCAAACCACGCCTGACTTGGTAGCTAGCCCTACCAGGTTGGGAGAGGGCTCTCTTCTTGTCAATATCAATTATGATATTGGAAATTAGGACTTGAGATGATTGAATTTAATGTAGATTTTAGGTTAGGTATAGTAGCTCAGGGTTTCTGGTTTGATTTTAAGGTTTTGGTTGCTGGATCAATTGTAGAGGGCGGATTGCGTCCAGGAAATCAACTCATGGATACATCCATGTTCTATGGGGCAAGGCAGACAAGATTTTATGTACTAGAAATGGATTAATATGGTATATTAATACCATTGAGGAGTTGTGGAGGGCATAAATAAACTATGAATCCTCTTCAAATAGTTGACAACATTGAAAACCAAATGCATTCCCAAGACAAAGCACAATAGTGTATTTTGTTCATTCACCTTCATTCATTTAGTTTTAGAAGGGAAAGATGGATTTAGATACATATAAAACATAAGAAAAACTCATTACAAAGAAGAAACAATACATATACTCATTGTCACAAGAATCCCACAAAAATTGCTGTGAAACCTGGTTTTATTCCTTGCCAACTGTTGTAGGGATGTACAATAGAGCTCAGAGCTTCCACAAGAGTCGAACCTTTACAAATGACTGACAAAATACATCATATAGATCTCAAAACCATCTGAGCTATCCATCAGGGGTCGAATCCATGAGTCAAGGAACTATTTCAACAACATCTAAACTAGGAGCAAGAAAATAGGTAGTGGAATAACTTGCCTCTAAAACTAAGGAAACTGATACATTTAATTCAAAATCACCTTTGCTTTGATGTATCTACCCCATCAATTGTTTTACATCAAAATTTACATCATATTACATCATTTACCATGCAAAATTTACCAAGAAAAGAAGAAAAAGTCAACTGCTGAAGAGGCTAGGCAAAATTTGACTTTTAGGCAAAATTGACAAAATTTCCCTGATGTGCAACGCCCTGAGCCTGATGCAAAGTGCCACTTCAAGGCTACTTTTGGATGCCTTCCACTAATCCCGATCAGGCCGTAGATAGCTTGTTGGAAAGCCCTACCTGTCTAGTTTTTGGAACAGGTTTAATTTTTTGATTTGGAGGTCATTTGCCCCCTCAAAATTGGATCCTCCGAAGACTGGTTCCTGTGTGTCGAAAAAGTGGCAGAGAGGGCACTTTCTGAGTGTTTTTTTTCCCTTTTTGGTGGCCAAGATCTCTTCCAAATTTGATGAAAGTTTCTGGGTTTGGTTGTTTTTTCATGCTGAATCCAAAACTACAAGCCATTTGGCAAAAGAGTGAGCCAATACCACTGGAATGTCTTGTGTTGCCTAATTCAAAAAATCAAAATTTACAATTTTTTTCCAAAATCTGTCCAATTTTGGCTCAAATGTACTTCATTGGTTACTTTGTTGGGCAAGTGTAACATCAGCCAAGATCTCAAGTTTGTCACCCCTCTTTTTACTTCTTAAGGCCCTCCTTAATCTTGCCTTAAGTTTCTTAATTCTCATGTTACCTATCCTATTCTGGTTCAAGTAATGGTATGCCATATGCCTAAGCATCCTTTTGTATTTGTTAGCTTTCTTTAGAAGACCCTCAAGGTGGATATATACCCTCTAAAGCTATATTTCTCTCTCATTAACCACTTCTTGTTCAACTAGAGTCAAGGGAACTGGATGCTTCTCTACCATTTCACAAAAATCAAAACATGACTGATGTCTGAAGCGTGAGGTGGTTAATGGGCAAGAAAGCAGTTCACTCATACTGATGGGCTCCTCCCTGATAATCTTGCCACCTTTGTGAGGCTTGCTCTGTTGCAAAAGCCTTTCCCTAAAGTTGTCACTAAGGGTGTCCTCCTCAAAATCGAGCTCCCTATCCCTCTCCATGGTTGTCTCTTTGGGATGGTTTGATGAATGATGGATAATAGGTGGGAACAAAAAGGTGAGTATGAAGAGATTTTGTAAATCGAACAATAGTAATGAGATGAGGTAGGGGAATGAAGGGAAGGATTTGGGGAGTTAGGGTTTTATGGAGGGAGTTTAGGTTTTGATAAAGGGGTTAATTTTAATAGAGAAAAGGGGAAAGGGAATATGAGTGAAGTGAGATAGGATTAAAAGGGCAGGTTTAGGGCAAGTGAAAATGTGAATATTGTGACAAGGAAGAAGATTTTGCAATGGTGACGAATAAGATAGGAAAAAAAACTAGGGTTTTGAGTCTTAGGAGATAAAAATATAGTTGAAGCATAAAAAACCTTACCTAGGCTCCAAACTGAGTGTACTTACTTGTTAAGAAGGAAAATGAAGCACTCGGTAGGATTAGAGATGAATTTGTTTGGTATTGAAGCCTCACTGGCCAATGCGCAGTGCACTAAGCCCAATGTGTAGTGCCTACTTGATGCACAGTGCCAATGTATTTTTACACAGGAAAAATCTGCCTGACGCACAGTGCCCCTCTGATGTGCAACGTCGACCCTCTGATGCACAGCACCACTATTCCTATGTGCAGCGCCAACTTCAAGGTGAGTTCTGAATGACTTATCGATGTCAAAATTGGGTGCGTGATAGCTCGTTAGAAGTCTTGTCGATTCTACTTTCTAGAACATCTTGAATTTTTCAATTTGGATTTCATTTTCCCTGTCAAAAGTCAAATCTCCCAACATTGGTAAAAATGTGCAAAATGAGGTTGCCTAAATGCAAAGTGCTATTGCAGTCAACTTTTGAAGGTCTTCCTCAACTCCAAATTGAGCTCATGATAGGTCATTGGAAATCTCTCTCTGTCTATATATAATTTAAATCATAAAGAAAGTCATTTAAACATCCTAGCTAGGTGAAATCTTGATTTTCCCAAGGTCACTCCAGAAGTGCATCAATCCTCCACAGGCCAATGATGTTTTTGACATTTCTCCCAAACCATGAAACCTATGTAAAAATTGAAAGAGGTTTTTCTTCTTGGGTCAATGATGGAAAAAATCTCTCTCAATGTTTTCGAATTCATATTTTATTGGTCTGAAACATAGTTTGAAGAAAACCTATCTGGATATGTGGAACAGGGAATTTGTAGAAATGAAAGGAAATGAAGGGGATGAGGGGCTTCTAAATACTTGAGAAAATTTTAGGAAGTATGGAGGGATGTTAGGAACTAGGGGAAAGTGGAATTTCAAAGATTGAGTGAGGGAAAGTGTCCAAAAGGGCAAAACACAGGCCTAGCCTCACAAATTGTCAAATTGTAGCAATAAACTAGGGTTTGTGGGAAAATGATGAATTCGAGGGATATCAGTGCTCGGAATTGTTTAATAGGTATATTAGGGATAGGGGAGGGTGTATGAACATCAGGACACAAGTTTTGTTGATGATTTTACCATTCAAGAAAAATTACCTTCAAAACCCTAGAAGAGGGAAATGGACCTTACCCAAGTACAATTGAAGCACGAACAAGGTGTAAAATGACCAATTGGAACCTGAAATGATGATGAAAACTTTTTGAATGATTGTACACTAAGCTGAATGGTGACATGGACCAATACCTGGAAGACTTTGGACGGAGTGAAAACAACCCTAGACCTAATAACTAGTAACCAAATTTCACTTGAAGACTCACTAAAATGACAAAATTTGACTTTGACACCCTTAGACCACTTTATAAGAGCATATTTGATCACTGATGGAAGGCTTCAAAGGCTGACACTAACAATATGCATATGTGCATTGTTAGTACTGCATCGATTTGCGTTATAAATCTCCAATAAGCAGTATGTTATTCATGGTTTCAGTAGTTTGGTATGATGCAAAGGCTACATCAAGCAGTGTTATAAATCTCCATGGGAAGCATGTTTTTATATCTACAAGTGTCATTGAATTATGAGGATAGTGTGCCCCTAATGGGGAGGGGTTTGTAACAACACCTGATTGATTTTCCATGTAAATAAGATAAGAACAAGGTCATGGGACATGTATTCTAAGTTGAATGGAGGGAAAACATTATAGTGGGCATCACTTGTGATTAATAATAGTTCTGAAAATTGGCAAAGGCATGGGAAAAGGAAAAGAGGAAATAATTGATATTTAATTATGAAAATAAAGGAAAATAGCAGAAAAGGAAGGTGAAGAGACACAAATTTTCATGCAAGGGAACTTAGAGGAAAAATGAATGAAAATGAAGAAAAAGGAGACATAAATGATAAAAAGGCTTCACAGAATCAGTTGCTAGATTTTTGGCAGTTTTGAGCTTAGCTCTTGTTCATTTTTTCTCACACTCTTACACACTTAGAAAATTCTTGGAGCATTCTTGGAGCACTCTATCATTCACTTGGATTGGAGAAAGAAAGCAAAGGAAAGTAAGGGATAAGGATAGTTTGTTGCTGATAGGTTTCATTTGTGTTTTCCTTATTATTTTTGGGTGCATGGTATATGCATGTGGTTCCTTAGTTATGTGTTGTCATTAGCATGAATATTTTTTGGATTGATAGTGGTTTCAACCTTGCCTTGCCATTTCCTGGATAGGCATGATGTAGTGGGTTCCCCATTCTTGGATTTTATGATTGGTTATCAGGTTCCCTATGGTTTTGGGTTGGAACAAATGCTTTGTATCCCTAGAATAACTTCGGTTTCCCTGAGTCTGTGGGTTGAGTTACTAGTCCCTAGAGCCTTTGTGTTGGGAAAATAACTCGGTTTCCCTAGAACAACTTAGGTTCCATTGAGGTTGTGGGTTAGTTTACTAGTTCCTAGTGCCTTCAACAACTTGGGTAGAGACTGAACTGGTTAATGTTAGTGATTTTTTGACTGTATAGGTAAGATCACTGTGCTTGAGGGTTGAGGTGGTTGTGCATCTTGAATCCTTGGTTGGTTTTATTTTGGTTTAAATATTATGAACCCAAATTCATGCTTCAAATATGACGCGGGGGTGATTGGCTTAAAGAGAGATTTGGTTCTTCCAAATCTATGGTCGAGTGGTACATGGAAGTTCTTAACTTGGTTGGCATTTTCATATGTTAATAAGAGCTATTTTTCTATTGTGATCCATGAGCCCTTGTACTAGTTATCATGTTGAAATTATGGCTGATTTTCTATGACCTCTATTTTGGTTATATGTTGGTTATACACCTAGTTATATAATGTGCTCTAACTATGGATCTTATTCATAATTTGTTGAGTTACTAGATGGTTGATGAATGCATGGACTAAAAAGTGTTGTTGTAGCTAGTTAGAGAGATCTTGGAGCCTTCCTGGTGATTCTCATATGAAATTTAGAAGTTTATGATCAGATATGCATTCATGCCCTGTAGATTTCATGTTTACCATATATTTGGCAAAAAAAAATTGTTGCGTACTAGGCATGTCTTGATCAAGATCTTGTTTAAGTTTGAATGTTTGGAATTATTGTCATCCTAGACATGATTTTGGAAAGTTACAGCAGCGGTTTGGAGGATTTCCTAAAAAAGTGGCATAGATCTCGCGACCACATACACTTAAATGAGAAATTTAGGGCATAACCACATGCATACAAGCTTATGGGTGCAGTTAGAGCCTCATAACTACATGTATGCAATCTTATGGGTGTGGATGGAGGATAAGCCTAGTGAAAAAGAGTTCCAACTCAGGGATTGATCACTTGGGGTGGTTTGCCATCTCTTAAGTGATTTGTTGTCCCTATGGAATTTCATGTTGTTGTCAACTTGTAGACCCCACTTCCATAACTGGTACTTGGAGGTCGGTTCATATCACAGTGACACTCGTCTCATGTTTACCCTGGAGAGCTTGTAAAAGTGGGTAAATGTGGTAGGATACGTTTACTAAATTTCTCAAGCCAAAACAAATGGGATTAAAAAAGTTCAGTCACAATCGTCCCTATCTAGATAGATATTCCTAAGAAACTTTCACCTAAAGGGTAAAAAAAAGAAACCAATATTGCAAATATTTCAAGAATATTTCAAAGATGAATCTTCAACAAATTTTGAAATGTTGCATTTGGTTCTGACAATGATTGTAAGAATAAAAATGAATCTCACAAATTCCTATAGAGTTGGTTTTGGCAGGAAAAGTACAGAGTCCTAGTTCCTTATCTCAAACACCATGTTCATTAATTAGAAAAAGAGAATAGATAGCTTAGGATACAAAACAAATATGTGACAAAACAACTTTATAAATAGGTTATCGAGGTCAACAAAAAATCACATTTGATAGAGAAACAAGTAGTAATTAAATATGTTTGGGTCAATGGTTTTATATTTTCATGTATTTCAAAAGATATGAATAAATTTTTATTGGTTTTCTAATTTCATTAGTAGTAGCTACAAAATAACAGATTTTATAGCCACTACTCTGGACGTATGTAGTTTGTTTATTGTATCTATATGTATCCTACAATTAATCTATGTAGCTATGAAAACAAGTCTGAAATTCCAAATTCAGTCTCTTCATTTGTTGCCTCATGCTGACATGGAATTTTAGTTATGGTAGTTGTCTATTTTTAAAAGATTGTTGATAAGATCTATGAGGTAATGTCTGTGAAATAACTTTGGTACCAATATTATGGGGACCATTATTTATATTTTGATATAGGATAATATTGTATGGGTATTTCTCTGTATCCAAATATATGATCAAACCATTGACTAAGGGGGGTGGAATAGGTGAAGTTTTACATCTATTGATATTGAAATTTCTGTTATACAATTTACTGTAAGTTTTTCATATTAAATTTTTTTAATATGAAGACTCAATTGTTTTAATTTTATTATTTCATTCTTATCTACTTGAATATCAGTGGTTTACTTGACCCTGATTAAGGAAATCTTGAAATTTAAATAATGTCACTCACTTGACTATGTTTCAGAGAGTGGTGTTAAGATTAATTATTTTTCTATCCATATTTGATTGATTATGTTTGTTTGGATTTTAAATCAAGTTATTTTCTCAGGATTGTCATCTACAGTGTTTAACGTTGTTTTGCATGATGTACATCTTAATTTATGGAATGCCTTACATGAATTCAGGTTGTTACATATACATTTATTTATGCAAAGAGGATTAGTAATAGATTGTTTTACTTTTTTGATATGTTCTTTTGTCTTTCATTTCTTATGAGCAAATGTATCTAGTTTATATCAAATGAAATATTATTTTTATTTAATGAGAAAGTAGAGCTAGTATTTTAGTTAATTAAATACTCATGACGAAGATACATTAAAAGATAATATTTTATACATCATATTTCCTTTATGATTTTCATGTAAAGTTTATTAGAATGAGTTCAAATTCATTCCAGTTTGTTTAAGGGAATCAATAATTATAGCTATGTTCTTTTTTGTTGTTCTTCAATCTACTTTTGCATTAAAATTCAGTGTTAATTTTCACAGTTATGGATTATTCTTTTTGTATAAAATTTAAATCATTCTTGAAATGTTTACAACTTAACACTTTACACCAGTTATAGTTTTCTTCTCGTGATTCAACCTTTTGTATATTTGTATATATTTGTTAACCCCTAACTAGTTGTAAATATTCACTTAGGACACCTAAAATGGATTTAAATATTTCCTTCCTACAAAGGAAAGAAATGTATTTCTAATGGAGCCTCAGAGCCCATTAGGAATAGACATACCAGATGACTTGGGCTAGTTAAAGAAACCTAGTCCTAGTCGTCTCCTCCTGTTGACGAGTGGTAATTTATACCCATCAATGTGACCTTGATCATGGTTGATCATATTCAACCGTAGAGAGATTGATCATGGTTGACCATAGTTGATCATGGTTGTCCATAGAGATATTGATTGGCCATTATGCTTGACCATATTCAACCATAGAGACCCTATTTGAGCATGTTCGACCATTCTAACTATAGAGATATTGATTGACCATTATGGTTGATCATGATTGATCATGATTGATTGTGATCAACCAAGGATGACCATGGTTAGCCATATTCAACCACGATTGACTATATTCAACCATGTTTTATCATGGTTAACCATGGATGACCAAATTCAACAATAAAGACCTTAATTATGGTTGACCATGGTTGATCATGGTTGAACATAGTTGATTACAGTTGACCATAAAGACATTGATTGACCATTATGCTTGGCCATATTCAACAATAAAAACCTTGGTTGACCATGATTGACCATGCTAACCATAGAGATCTTCATTCACCATTATGGTTGATCGTGGTTGATTGTGGGCAAGGATGATCTAAGTTGACTAAGGTTGAAAATGTTTGACTTTGGTCAACCATGGTTGACTATAATTGAATATGGTCGAGCTACGTTGATTGAAGACAACTATGGGTGAAAATAGTTGACTATTGTTAAATGTGGTAAACATAGGTTAGCCAAGTTTGATCATAGTCAACTATTTAAACATTAACTATAAATGTTGACTTTTTTTAACTATGTTTGGGTAATGTGGTTCACAATTTTTTTTTATTAATATTAATTAATAATATAAATAGACGATTATGTTTGAGTTAATTTGAAGAGTGTTGATTGACAAACATAATAAAACATAATCCAATAATCAACTGCATTATTAAACATGGTTGACTAATTTTGTAATGTCGCATTGTGATGTTGGATAAATTGCAATGCAATATAACATTGTGACAATGTTAGTCACATTGCGATGTTGGGTAGATTTTTGTACCATTCCAACATCACAAGAAGTTTGATTATTAATATTAATCAATAATATTAATAGGTGATTATATTTAACCGAAGTTGAAGAGTGTTGATTTTTAAACATAGTAAAGCATAGTTGAACATATTTAACCACATTAATAAATGTGGTTGACAACATTTTGTAGTGTCGCTTTGCGACATTGGATAAATTACGGTATAATGTAACATTGTGACAATTTTTGTCACATTACAACATTGGATATATTTATATATTATCTTGACATCACAATATTAATTTTATTATAATTATTATTAGTAAACTTTATTAATATTAATATTGTTATTATTAAAAAACAAAATCATGATGTGACTAACCAAGGATGACCTTAGTTTAGGTTTAACAATGTTTGACTTTGGTCAACCTTGGTTGACTATAATTAAATATGGTTGACTTACATTGATTAAGGATGACTACGAGTGAACAAGCTTGACTATTGTCAAATATGGTAAACAAACAGTCAACCAAGTTTGACCATGGTTAACTATTTAAACATTAACTATAAAGGTTGAAATAGTTTGGCTATGTCTCACTAATGTAGTCGACTATGTTTGACTATTAATATTAATCAATAATAATAATAGGCGATTATGTTTGAGTGAAGTTGAAGATTGTAGGCTGTCAAACATAGTCAACATAGTCAAACATAGACAACCACATTAGTAAACCAATATGTTTTAAACCATATTAATACTAATATTATTAAATGTTTTAATTAAACATTGTTTACATATGATCATGGTTTAACTATAGGTGAAAAAAATCTTATTTAACCATGGGTGAATATCGCTATGTTTAATAATTATTTGACTCTAGTTAATCATGATTGACTATAATTATCCATGTTCAGCATGCTTAAACACCGGTGACTATGTTTTGACTAAGAATGGCTATGGATAATAATTGTATGACAATGGTTGACCATGGTTTGACTATGTTCAACCAAAATTGAATAGGATTGACTATAGCTAACCATGGTCTGAATATGATTGACTATGGTTTCCATCGCAATGGTGGTTGTAGATGGTTAACCATGGTTTGACTATGGTTAACCTTGGTCATCCACTACAGACCACCATGGTTAGCACTTGGCAAATGGTGTTGGTTTTGACATATTAGAAACCATTAAAAACTATATTGGTAACATATTATTATCAAGATGTTTTTAATATTAATGTAAATGTTGTTGCTGTTGTTGTTATTATTAATAATATTATTAATATTAATATTATTTAATGTTACTAATAATGTTATTAATAGCATTAATAATATAAAATGAACTATTACATAGCATATTATTATTACATTAATAATATAATTATGTTATAATTAATGTAACATTGTTAATATAATAAAGTATTAATGCAACATTATTATAGTTACTAATAATATTATTATTAATGTTAATCTTAGTAACTTATTTTAAGGAAAATGTTACTAATAATTAGCATTAGTGTTTCATTAGTGTTGTATAGTTGTTATTAAGGTTATATAAGTATTATTGTGCCATAATTAAGATACTTTGATTTACACCTTAATTTTACATAATTTTAGATAGAGATATAAAGAAATGAAAATAAAAAAATTAATTCAATTTTTACTACGAGGAAGAAACACAATTTCTTCACTAGTTAATATGGAGATGACAAGAAATAGTATTATTGATATTGCATTATGTGTAATTCATTTGACCTTCAATTTCTATGTGATATTTAACATAAAAATATATTAATAAGAGGAAATAGTATTATTAATATTACACGATGTGTAATTCATTTTATGTTCATTTTATAGTGATATTTAAACAATAATATATTATAACAAAAAATGTTTTACTGTCAACCATAAGTATAGAGAAAATAAAAAATTTAAATTAAAAAAAATTCTTATATTTACACTTTCCATAACTACGGAGATGTGTAATTTATTTTATTATAATATGGAGTTGATATATAATATTTTAAAAATAAAATAACAAAGAAAGTTTAACATAGGTTATAAATAAAATATTTCAATAAACAGATTGCGTAATAGGTTTTAACATGAACATATATAGAGATAGAAAGATTGAGAGAATTCTTATTCCATTAATAGTTGTTTTCTAATTCAATGTATGAGGGATATTTGTAATTTTTTCAATGCTTAATATGGATTTGATATGTAATATTTAAAAAAAATATATTAATAATAATAATAATTAAATATATGCATGGGGCATCTTTTAACATTTTAATGTGGATAACATGAATTATAAATAAAATATTTCAATGTCAACTACATATGTATTATGCCAGCATATCTAAAAATCACTAAGAGGGATCAAATATCTTTTCACTCTAAAAGATCTTTGCATCTCAAGAGATTTGATCCCTCTCTATGCTTCGTAGATAAAAAGTTAAGAGTTAAGATAGATTTAAATTAGCATTAATATTAGTGATATTTAATGTTAAACTATTAATAATAATAACCATTATTCTTATTAGATATCATTTTGGGATTCAACTGCGTTAGGTAAGTCATTCACGTATGACCATTTCCATGAGAGGTAGTCGTAACTGACTAATTTCTCATGATGTTTGAATAGTTCACTTAGCACTCATTACATCAGGTGATGCTCACAGGGGTGAAGAAGTGGGATTGAAACTAGTGAAATGTGGAGAACGAATCAGATAGCATCAATCATCACTTCCGGGGCTTGCACCTAGTAACCAGGACTTCCGAGGAGGTCACCCATCCCAGATCTCCTCTGCCTCAAGCACGCTTAATTGTGAAGTTTTTCCCCACAATCAAGCCCACTTAGCTTGCTACCCCATTTGCAAAACCTTAGCAAGTATTGTGCCTCATGAACCATTCAAGTAGAGATCCCTTGACTCTTTTTGAATTTAAGTATGGGGGATTACGCAGTGCATTATATTAGATACATTTTGGGATTCAACTACGTTAAGTAAGTCATTCACGTATGACCATTTCCATGAGAGGTAGTCGTAACTGACTAATTTCTCATGATTTTTGAATAGTTCACTTAGCACTCATTGCATCGGGTGATGCTCACAAGGGTGAAGAAGGGGGATTGAAACTAGTGAAATGTGGAGAACGAATCACATAGCATCAATCATCACTTCCGGGGCTTGCACCCGGTAACCACGACTTCCCAGGAGGTCACCCATCCCAGATCTCCTCTGGCTCAAGCGCGCTTAACTGTGATTATTGATGCTATGTGATTCGTTCTCCACATTTCACTAGTTTCAATCCCACTTCTTCACCCCTGTGAGCATCACCTGATGGAATGAGTGCTAAGTGAACTATTCAAACATCATGAGAAATTAGTCAGTTACGACTACCTCTCATGGAAATGGTTATACATGAATGACTTACCTAACGCAGTTGAATCCCAAAATGATATCTAATATAATGCACTGCGTAAACCCCCATACTTAAAGATTGAGAGAATTCTTATTCCATTAATAGTTGTTTTCTAATTCAATGTAAGAGGGATATTTGTAATTTTTTCAATGCTTAATATGGATTTGATATGTAATATTTAAAAAAAAAAAATTAATATAAAATATAATTAATATATGCATGGGGCATCTTAACATTTTAATGTGGATAACATGAATTATAAATAAAATATTTCAATGTCAACTACATATGTATTATGCCAGCCTATCTAAAAATCACTAAGAGGGATCAAATATCTTTTCACTCTAAAAGATGTTTGCATCTCAAGAGATTTGATCCCTCCCTATGCTTCGTAGATAAAAAATTAAGATAGATTTAAATTAGCATTAATATTAGTGATATTTAATGTTAAACTATTAATAACAATAACCATTATTCTGATTAGATATCATTTTGGGATTCAACTGCATTAGGTAAGTCATTCACGTATGACCATTTCCATGAGAGGAAGTCGTAACTGACTAATTTCTCATGATGTTTGAATAGTTCACTTAGCACTCATTGCATCAGGTGATGCTCACAGGGGTGAAGAAGTGGGATTGAAACTAGTGAAATGTGGAGAACGAATCACATAGCATCAATCATCACTTACGGGGCTTGCACCCGGTAACCAGGACTTCCCAAGAGGTCACCCATCCCAGAACTCCTCTGGCTCAAGCGCGCTTAACTGTGAAGTTTTTCCCCACAATCAAGCCCACTTAGCTTGCTACCCCATTTGCAAAACCTTACCAAGTATTGTGCCTCATGAACCATACAAGTAGAGATCCCTTGACTCTTTTTGAATTTAAGTATGGGGGTTTACGCAGTGCATTATATTAGATATCATTTTGGGATTCAACTGCGTTAGGTAAGTCATTCACGTATGACCATTTCCATGAGAGGTAGTCGTAACTAACTAATTTCTCATGATGTTTGAATAGTTCACTTAGCACTCATTGCATCAGGTGATGCTCACAGGGGTGAAGAAGTGGGATTGAAACTAGTGAAATATGGAGAACGAATCACATAGCATCAACCATCACTTCCGGGGCTTCCACCCGGTAACCAGGACTTCCCAGGAGGTCACCCATCCCAGATCTCCTCTGGCTCAAGCGCGCTTAACTGTGAAGTTTTTCCCCACAATCAAGCCCACTTAGCTTGCTACCCCATTTGCAAAACCTTAGCAAGTATTGTGCCTCATGAACCATTCAAGTAGAGATCCCTTGACTCTTTTTGAATTTAAGTATGGGGGATTACGCAGTGCGTTATATTAGATATCATTTTGGGATTCAACTGCATTAGGTAAGTCATTCACGTATGACCATTTCCATGAGAGGTAGTCGTAAGTGACTAATTTTCCATGGGAGGTAGTCGTAAGTGACTAGAGGTAAGTGATCTCTACTTGAATGGTTCATGAGGCACAATACTTGCTAAGGTTTTGCAAATGGGGTAGCAAGCTAGGTGGGCTTGATTGTGGGGAAAAACTCCACAGTTAAGCGCGCTTGAGCCAGAGGAGTTCTGGGATGGGTGACCTCCTGAGAAGTCCTGGTTACCGGGTGGAAGCCCCGGAAGTGATGATTGATGCTATGTGATTCGTTCTCCACATTTCACTAGTTTCAATCCCACTTCTTCACCCCTGTGAGCATCACCCGATGCAATGAGTGCTAAGTGAACTATTCAAAAATCATGAGAAATTAGTCAGTTACGACTACCTCTCATGGAAATTGTCATACGTGAATGACTTACTTAACGCAGTTGAATCCCAAAATGATATCTAATATAATGCACTGCGTAATCCCCCATACTTAAATTCAAAAAGAGTCAAGGGATCTCTACTTGAATGGTTCATGAGGCACAATACTTGCTAAGGTTTTGCAAATGGGGTAGCAAGCTAAGTGGGCTTGATTGTGGGGAAAATCTCCACAGTTAAGCGCGCTTGAGCCAGAGGAGTTCTGGGATGGGTGACCTCCTGGGAAGTCCTGGTTACCGGGTGCAAGCCCCGGAAGTGATGAATGATGCTATGTGATTCGTTCTCCACATTTCACTAGTTTCAATCCCACTTCTTCACCCCTGTGAGCATCACCCGATGCAATGAGTGCTAAGTGAACTATTCAAAAATCATGAGAAATTAGTCAATTAAGACTACCTCTCATGGAAATGGTCATACGTTTGAATGACTTACTTAACGCAGTTGAATCCCAAAAAATGATATCTATATAATGCACTGCGTAATCCCCCATACTTAGATTGAAAATATATTTATATAATGTTACATCATACGTAATCCATTAAGAAGTTGAAAAGATATTAGTGTAGTAGATTAGTAATACCTCTAACATCATATTATTTTTATATTAATTTATTTACGAGTAAGGAAAATAAAAGTATAAAATTATTAT
>APFE030742795.1:338756-360861 GCA_000404065.3 Pinus taeda | reverse complement strand
AGATTCATGCCTCTCCAAAAATCTAAGCTTTGCATTTCAAGTCATCTATATCCAGCTCAGATGGCTTTAGAACCTGTAAAAACAGTAAATCATATCAGAACCTGTAAAAACAGTAAATCATATCAAAAATCAAGCAGCTTATTCGCTGAAAAAAGCCACGTTGAATTACAGATTAACCCGGTTTTATTGCATAGCTGGTTTGTATACTATGATATGTGTTCAAATAAGGATTGGAAAACATATTGCATTTATTATAGAGATTTTCAGTGGGATAACTTACATTCTGTAATTATTTATCAGGTTTCTGCATATAATTAGGTAAAAAATAATAGGATTCGGATCAGGTAAAACTTAATCATTACTTATCTTTTGCTTTAAATTTATTTTTGCTTCAAATACTAATTTTATGTATAAAACCTTAAGTTAGAATAAATACTAGCTGAGCCCATATGTAAAATATTGATCAGATTTGTCCATAGCCCATTTCCTACCCAACCTGGAAAATTGATACTGTTTGACAACCCACCCTTGGAATTAATTACTTAATTAAAACATGAATCAGGTTTGTTCATAGCCGTGCCTTATGGAATTAATTACTTAATTAAAACATGAATCAGATTTGTTCATAGCCGTGCCCTATCTAGAGAAAAGGATATAAATTGCAAAACAAATTACACAATTCCTCAGTAAAGCAAAAGCCTCAACTTAAAAAGAAAAAAACGCTTACAAAGAAACTGAATCTAAATTGATTTGTTTAACTATGGCTTCCTTATCTTGGGTTATAAGCTATCCTTTACGAGTTGGGCTGATAAGCCTACTCCAGACTTATATTGGGGTTGGATCCTGTCTTAAGGCTGGTATCACCAACCGAACGATTGATTCACCTGCCTCACCTCAAGCAAGTAGCTAGAGTTGCCAGGCTGGACAGTCGTTCCTAAACCTAGATGATGAATTTGTCTCACCTCAAGCTGGGATCACCAGCCCTGGGACCACCAACAGCTAAGACTTTCCCAGTAACACTGATCCTAAATTGATTTACTAACTTATTCTATATTACCCTAAATTGATTTACTTTGTGAAAAAAGCATGATTACTTTGTGAAGAAAATTAATTTACTTTGTGAAGAAAGCATGAGAGTGAATAAAATTAATTTGGGTAACTAAGGCACACTTGCTATGAAAATATTAACTAAAATAAAATTAGAGAGGGAGCGTACCCTTTACATTTATCCAACACCATTACATTGCATGCAACCCACGTGCTTGTTTATCATACACTCTAGACTTGCTGCACGCATTACATGTGTTGGCCTGTGTAAAACATATGTTGGGTAACGCAGGTGTCATAGCTAAACCTGAGACCACAGATCAATGCTCTGAGGCAGCAGCTAGGTGAGGGACTCATTCTCTGTGGCAGCTAGGAATCCCCTTTCTGAGACAACGAAGGATGTAATGTCTGTCTGAGACAACGAAGGATGTAATGTCTGTCTGGTAGCACCGTAGTTGTTTGCATTTGAGTCACATTCCTTTGAATTTTCCGATATAATGTTACGACAGCAGATCAATGCAATGAGGCAGCAGGGAGGTGAGGACTCATTCTCTGTGGCAGCGAGGAACCCTCTTTCTGAGAAAACGAAGGATGTAATGTCTATCTGGTAGCACCGTAGCTGTTTGCATTTGAGTCACAGTCCTTTGAATTTTCCGATATAATGTTTTTCTATTTTTCTTGATTTTCCGATTGCAGGGCTGCTAAGATGCGGCAAGAGCTGCAGACTGCGATGGATAAACTACCTGCATCCTGATCTGAAGCGTGGACGCTTCACGGAAGAAGAAGACCAGCTCATCATCAAACTCCACTCCTTCATTGGCAACTTAGCATATCACGTCTCTGGTTCAACAACCAAAGTGCATTGATGAAAATGAGGTATATTATATTGTTGTTTGAATATGTATTTTTTTTTAAAGTCACAAGTTCAGAAGATAGACTTTAGTAGATGTTGACAATCTAGATGATTCTCAAAATTCTAAATCTTTCTATATTCTGACTGTCTAGATATTCAATCCATTGTGCCTAGGGTCTATGAATGTCGATGGTAGTTTCTCTCGAATCTGATCAGTCTTCAGGCTGTAACGAGCGAGGTGAAGAAAAGGAGAAGATTGTCAAATTTATGGATGATCAGAAGAAAAGGAGAAGATTGTCAAATTTATGGATGAAGAGGAAGCTAAATTACATGCAGTTGGAACAGACTGACAATGGAATCCCTTCGTCCATGGATGAGAACCCTTGCCATTAGGGGGAGTCGCCTAACAAGAGGCTTCAGGTCCGAAGCAAGGGCTTAGACGAATAGAGGGCAGCCGCGAAAAAGAGGATCGTAGCAGTGCGGACAAGATCCGAGAATTTTGTGGTAATCAGCTAATTTTTTTATGTGGTTTCATGGCACATGCAAATTAATAACACTTCCACTCCTCATTAGTGATCCCTCTCTAAATTCTTTAAACAGATAATACCTTATTGTAGTCCAATGCAACATAAGGAAATTGAACGCTTCCTTTGAATGGAGAGTATCAGTTGCACTTGGAAATTCAAGGGTCCACCCTAATCCTCATAAGAAAGAAGAGATTGCTCATACTATGATAAACATCTGAAAGAAGATGATCTAAAGGTTTTTTCTTCGCCTTTTTTCTTCCAGAGCAGATTGAATTTGACATATAATACTTTATTTTAGAATCTAATGGCGGGTGAATTTAATACTAAATAGTAAGTCATTTGGCTATTGAGTAATTTTAAAGTCAAATGTTAGGTACAGTCAGCCATTTAATATTACACTATTATGTTTTCGCATGGTTCAAAAGTTGACAAAGATGTTTGTAAGGGCTTCGCTTACAACATAGCATTTTTATTTTATTTTATTGGCTCAAATGGGAGGTACAGTCCGCCATTTGATATTACAGTACCGACCTTTAGCATTGTTCAAAAGTTGAACTGAGATGTTTATAATGGCTTTGCTTATAACATAGCATTTTTATTTAATTATGGGAACAAAAGTCTTGAAAAAAAAATCTTTAACATTTATTTTACTCTAGTTGATAATTTTATTCTATTTTGTTTCCGAAAAGTTACAGTTTTTGAGAGTAAATTTTTTAGATGAAGATGGTATTAACTTGCTTTTGACACTTGAAAAAAAATACAGTGCCATTAAGACTTCGTGGATGCTGCCCGTCTCTTATGATTTCGACTGAATAGAGACAGGTGGATATGGGTTTCTAAGATCAATTCCGAATCTAAGAAAAAAATCAATTCTAAATTAAATTATTGAGTGATAACGGAGTAAATGTCTTATAAAATATCAATATTATTAAAAAATTGAAAAAGTACACTGGTGTTAAGAGGATGTTAAGAGGTTGATGCTTCCAGTGTAATTTTGTGAAAAACGTAGTCAGAATAAAGAAAAACAGAACAGGTAAAAGTAAATCCACTTCTAGAATTTTCATGAAGCAGGAATTCTGAATTTTTTTTAACAATGCCAATCTTCATGATGCAGGAATTCAAGAAACCTTCATGATGTAGGAATTATGAATGTTTTTTAACAATGCCAATCTTCATGATGCAGGAATTCAAGAAACCGACTCTGTCTGCCTTTTACTTTGAGGGAAAAGCAGCAAGAGCAAGTCCAGGAGCAACATTTGAGGGAAAAGCGGCATTTGAGGGAAAAGCAGCAAGAGCAAGTCCAGGAGTAGCAATTGAAGAAACCGACTGTGTCTGCATGCAATCTAAATAATGGCACCAGGTAACTAGTAATGAATCACACTACTTGTAATTTAATATTGGTTTAATATTCCAAGTTGATATCCACTTTTTGTTGCTTTGAGTTATATCTCCACAAATTTTATTTGTGCAATTTGTAATGATAGTTTATGTTGTCAATTTAATAGTATAATTTAATATGCTTTGTGATGAGACTTCAAATGTTACAAATCCTTTTAACAATGTTGAACCCTAGGGGTACTTAGGAAGGTTTTCCATTGTCTCCTTGGAAACTCTTCCAATTACTTTAGGCCAATTTTTTTCTACTTTGAATTATTATGTGAAACGGGCATTTTAAATCAATGTCCAGATGGACTATGTTAGATCAATTTTTGTATAGATACTTCATTGTAAATGGGTTGAAATAAAGGTTGTAATTATTATGTAATATGAGAACTTTAAACCAATATCTTGGGTGATTAGGAAAATTTCATTCACCTACAACATATAATATGTTGGCAATATGAACACAAGGTTGTTATTAGGTTTTGTGGATGATTGATATTATTGGTCCTTTCGTGCTCAGATTCATTCTTGTAGTGATAATATGGCATTGTAGTAATACACTGAATCGAATCCAAAAGTTGTGTGGGTCATGCTACAAGGTGTGACATTTAGGTAACTCCCTTGAGTTATTTTAGTAAGTTAAAAATAGGGTCTGCGTGATTATAGTTTTTATAAAGATTATAGATCACATGTCAAGCATTCTTTTTAGAATCAATGCCTATAAATGTAATTTTAAGGATTTCCATAACTCTTCACATAATATTTAAAGTGTGCTAGCTCAATGGAAGAGCATGTGCTTTACAAGCATGAGGTTGGTGGTTTGATTCCACTATGCCCTAACATCACTTAATAAATGATTTTGTATTTTATTTTTAATTAAACATTTTTTATACTAATTTATTTCAATGGTGAGATATTTTTGGATTCATTGTTTTATATTGTCTCTAGAGAGACAATAGCTAGTATTAAAGACATATTATCTCTAATCCCGAGTGTTGTCTCTAGAGAGACAAAAATGAAATTGTCTTAGAGACAAAAATGAAATTGTCTCCTAAAAGACAATAATTCTTGTGTTATATATTGCCTTTATAGAGACAACTGTTTAAGACAATAATTTTTTAGACACTCACTTAAAAACAATATTTGAGATAATACACAATTTTTTCTTGTGTCTAAAGTTAAGACAATTTACCCAAAAATTATCTTAGTTATTGAATTAGAACCCCCTTAATGTAATAATGCTTTATGTAATAGTGCTTTCACTCAAGGGTTAACATTCATTCATTCTGTACAACACTAAGCGTAATGTTTCACTAAGATATCCATATTTGAGCTCATGCCCCTTGGAAGTTGGATTTTTAGTCACTTTCATAATTTTGATCAGTGTCTTCTTATTAGTCCCTGCCATCTGGCAATGGCCAGGGACTATAGTAATCAGAATTGTCGAACTTAGCATTAGTTCAACTATTTTTACCCAAAGTTTTTTAATGGACAAGACATTTTTTACATATTTTACACTCCATTTTATTTCGGAGTCTTATTTGGCCTCTTCCCGAGGCATGGAGGCAAAAACATAGGTTATAAATAATTAGTTTTTGCCATTTAGTGTTAGAGCAGTTTAATGCTAGCATTAATCCTAAGCGTTTAATGTTTGGGATAATGCTTGGCACATTAGCTTGGGATACTTGAACAATATTATGTTGTTTACATGAATCTGTTGTGTTTGAATCTGTTGTGTTTTATTAGTTGAGTTATTGGCAATGACATATAACTTGGCTCTCCCACCTGCACACCATGCATTACTCTGTCTTATAAATTCCACTGCACACTGTGTGCATTCCACCTATGGTTCCATCGCCACCTATAGTTCCAGTTTAACATAGCCTCCAAGTGCCCAGGTTTTAGGCAATTGAATGAGGAACTCTGGTCTTGGCAATCTCCTTGCTTGCGGGCGTGCTGGATTGTTGTCTATTTAGGATCTCTTGTTGTCTATTTAGGATCTCTTCCCTCTCGTCGGCCATCTCTAAGACTGTCTCGGCTATGGCCGGATTTCTATGCAGAGGACGCAGATCAGTCAAAGATCAGTCAAGTTGACGTCATTTCATGAAAATTCACGGTGACATCAAGGTAATCTCCAGAGGCTTTATTGGGTATATAATTCTTTCTTTTTAAATTTAGAAAATGTTCTTGTCTTTTAGGAGACAATTTCTTGTCTCAAATATTGTTTTTAAGTGAGTGTCTCAAAAATTATTGTCTTAAACATTTGTCTCTATAAAAGCAATATATAACACAAGAATTATTGTCTTTTAGGAGACAATTTCATTTTTGTCTCTAAGACAATTTCATTTTTGTCTCTCTAGAGACAACACTCGGGATTAGAGATAATATGGCTTTAATACTAGCTATTGTCTCTCTAGAGACAATATAAAACAATGAATCCAAAAATATCTCACCATTGAAATAAATTAGTATAAAAA
Source organism: Pinus taeda (assembly GCA_000404065.3). Classification (NCBI taxonomy): domain Eukaryota; kingdom Viridiplantae; phylum Streptophyta; class Pinopsida; order Pinales; family Pinaceae; genus Pinus; species Pinus taeda. Next base: position 354,574 of record APFE030742795.1, on the reverse strand, counting down.
ATGTTTAATTAAAAATAAAATACAAAATAGTTTATTAAGTCATGTTAGGGCATAGTGGAATCAAACCACCAACCTCATGCTTGTAAAGCACATGCTCTTCCATTGAGCTAGCACACTTTAAATATTATGTGAAGAGTTATGGAAATCCTTAAAATTACATTTATAGGCATTGATTCTAAAAAGAATGCTTGACATGTGATCTATAATCTTTATAAAAACTATAATCACGCAGACCCTATTTTTAACTTACTAAATTAACTCAAGGGAGTTACCTAAATGTCACACCTTGTAGCATGACCCACGCAACTTTTGGATTCGATTCAGTGTATTACTACAATGCCATATTATCACTACAAGAATGAATCTGAGCACGAAAGGACCAATAATATCAATCATCCACAAAACCTAATAACAACCTTGTGTTCATATTGCCAACATATTATATGTTGTAGGTGAATGAAATTTTCCTAATCACCCAAGATATTGGTTTAAAGTTCCCATATTACATAATAATTACAACCTTTATTTCAACCCATTTACAATGAAGTATCTATACAAAAATTGATCTAACATAGTCCATCTGGACATTGATTTAAAATGCCCGTTTTCACATAATAATTCAAAGTAGAAAAAAATTGGCCTAAAGTAATTGGAAGAGTTTCCAAGGAGACAATGGAAAACCTTCCTAAGTACCCCTAGGGTTCAACATTGTTAAAAGAATTTGTAACATTTGAAGTCTCATCACAAAGCATATTAAATTATACTATTAAATTGACAACATAAACTATCATTACAATTTGCACAAATAAAATTTGTGGAGATATAACTCAAAGCAACAAAAAGTGGATATCAACTTGGAATATTAAACCAATATCTCAAAATCAAGGCATCATAAATCAATAACATTTCAAGAGAACCAATGCTCCCAAAATAACCCATAAATTAGTGATATTAGCAAGTGGATCTATAGTCAAAGGATGTATCCATTATCATTCATTGGCCTCGAAAGGTAACTAGGGCCTCTCAAACTCGCAAAGAATCATATATATTGAAAAGGTACAAACACTGTTGAAATATTCATGGAATATTAGTGAAACAAAAAGTTTATAGATTCCAAGCACTTTGGAATCTAGTATTTCAAGTCAATCACTTGCATTTTTTGGTGGTTTTACATTGTGGCGAGGGATGAATAGTTTTTGTTGTCATTTTGATACAAAGAAAGGTCTCTAAAATCTATAAAGGTTGTTAATGCCCTGTGTACATTAAGAATGTGTTTTTCATCCTATGTTAGATTAGAATAGGAAATTTTTTTGGGGGATCCTTTTAGTCCTATAACGGCCTGCAAGATAAAATAATTATATTAATGCCAGAAAAATGACCACAAAACTTTCTCTATCTTTTTGTAGTTTTCAAGAGAATAGTTTCTTCTCTTGAAATCTACAAAAATTAGAGCATGTTGTGGGCAAGCACACAAATATGGCAAGTGAAAACAACCCAAAATTTAAATTAAAAAAAATGTCAATGTGTCTACAAGGAATTGTTGCATCCCATTCTCCTATGGAAATGTGAGCCAAGCAACAAATAACTAGCTATCAGGTCCCAATAAGATGCATAAGTTTTAGCTACCCTTGGAGTATTATTTTGTGCATTGAAATGGAGAGAAGGGTCACTTCATCGTCATTTATTTACTTATTTTTTTAAAATGTAATTTTACTTTATGAAACAAAGAGTTACATCATGAAGCAAGAGTTACATATAATAAAAGGTGTACAAGGAAATTCCCTATCTACAAAAGAAGAAGATGCTATATCATTCTCTGCCACAATAAGCAGGAAGGTGTTCAACATCTTTATGAAAAACTTAGAATTTGGCATTTACATCCAAGGCCAATTCCTACTCAAAAAGCCTCAATTATCCTAATGGCTATGGGAGGAAGGTTCATCATGAAAAGAAGTCATACACCTAAATTTATATAAAGCCATTAGCCAACAACTAAACTATGTGCCATAAAATATTGCAGTTGTCTATAATTATCTGAGTGTCCCTAAGGAGAGGGTATTTCCAAGGAAGCGAGACTGAGAAAACAATTAGATTCGCCCTATAATCATGCTCAAAAAGTCTTGGTGGACATGAATCTCCACTAGGCATGCTGATCTGGAGATGCACCTCTACTGCAAAACTTGCATGCAATATTTATAACGCCTACTTTATGAAGCGACTTATTTATTTATCATTTTATGTTTGTTATTCTTCATGCAATGAAATATATTATATAACACAACAATTTTCCATAATCTGAACCTTTAAACTTCTGATTGCAATGGATATCATAAAAATTGTGAAGAGGATAAGATGTGTGTATACTAAATTACTTACCGCTACAACTTGAAATTAATCAAAATTGGTTGTTATGGTTTCCCACTGATAGTAAACCACTAGCAAGGAAAAATAACCTTTACCCTTAGTCCTTTTTTACCTCAAACTTCTAAATCTCCTTGCATAAACAATTACTAATAATGGAATCGTCCTCGTACCTTAAAGTCAATCCAACATATAAGTATTAGAAGAAATTTATCACAACTTCCTAAACAAATAAAATAAAGTGTTAGAAAATTATATATTTCAGAGCAATGGAAGATATAAAATATAAACATAGAAAATGCATAAAAGAAGAGAGACACAGATATACGTGGTTCATCCAATTTGGGCTACGTCCACCAAGAAACATCCATTCCTTCCTTTTATATTGTCTAGCAAAATGAAGAGACACAACCAATAAAAGATCTATTGCAATTCTCTCTTCACTCTCACACAATATTCTCTCTCTTTCTCTTTCATTATACACATCTACATAGCTGCAATACAATTCCCTCATATATAGTGAGGGGTTGCCTTCTAGGGAAAAAACCATAAATTAAACATAACTTCTATCGTCATATTTCCGCCTAGTGAAGCAATGTTGCCCATTTTTGCATGCCACCAGGGGGGGGGCCAATGTGGTGATACCTTTGAGTAAAGAAGATAATTGGGATCCACACCCAACAATCTCCCACTTGGATACTGATTATAGGAACTCCACTGCTGCTTAATGTTTTGGACAATGGCTCCACTTTGGACCTGGTTGTTTCTCGTCTTCATCATCATACTTGAAGACCAATTGAAACCAAGAAAAATCCCAGTTTCTCCTTAGTTACAACTTTTATTAATATATCTATAGGATTATGGATAGTGTGTATTTTTTCCAACTTCAACTGTCCATCTTCCAACACTAACTGTATGAAATAGTACTTGAGATGTATATTTTTAGTCTTGGAATGAAATTCAGAGTTGTTTGCAAGATTTATGGAACTTTGGTTGTCACTATATAACCTGCCCAACTCCTGCTTCTTACCAATTCATCCAAAAACCTTTGTAACCAAATCATTTCTTTTCTAGCCTCTATAGCAACCACATACTTTGCTTCCCTCGTTGAGAGTGTAACAACACTTTGCAGTTTTGAAACCCAACAATAGTTTTTCCACCTACAATAAACACAAACCCTGTGGTGCTCCTCTTGTTATCTCTGCCACTTGCCATATCTACATCAACATATCCTTGTAGAGAAATGTTTGAACCACCAAATCATAATTCTTGATTTGTGGTACCTCTCAAATACATGAGAATCCAGTTCACCACCATCTAATTTTCTTTTCCTAGATTGTTCATGTACCTTCTTACAACTACCACTGCATGTGCAATATCAGGCCTTGTGTAGACCATTACATACATTAAGCTTCCAAATGCTTATGCATATGGAACTTTAGACATATAAGCCATTTCTTCCTAAGGCTTGGGATACACTTCATTACTTACTTTGAAATGGCTAGCCAAAGGTATACTCATTGGTTTTTCATTCTACATATTAAATATTTTCAACACCTTTTGTATGTACACACACTGAGACAATGTTAATTTGCGATTCTTCTTGTCTCTAGTTATTCTCATACCAAGGATTTATTTTGCAGAACCCAAATCCTTCATTGAAAATTAGTTTGCCAATTTTATTTTAAGCACATTTATTTCCTAAAAGTTAGAACCTACAACAGGCATGTCATCTACATATAATAACAATATAATATAGGTTCCATCATTTTTCCTTTTGAGATAAACACAATGATCAGAGTGACATCTAGTATAATCTTGTTCCGACATAAACCTGTCAAATTTTAGATACCAATGCCTTGGAACCTATTTTAAGCCAGAGAAACTCTTCTTCAACCTGCACACTAGTTTTTCCTTCCCTTTTACTTCATATCCTTGTGGTTGTTGCATATATATTTCTTCCTCCAAATCCCCATGGAGAAAGGTTGTATTTACATCTAGCTTCTCAAGATGAAAATCTTTAGCTACTATTAGACATAAAATAATTTTGATTGAAGTCATTTTAACAACGAGAGAAAATATCTCATCAAAGTCTATAACCTTTTTATGTGCAAACCCCTTCACCACAACTCTAGCTTTATAGTTTTTTCTACCTCCATCTTCTTCATTCAACTTGTAAACCCATTTATTAAGCAATTTTGTTTTACCTCCAGGAAACCTGACTAAGTCCCAAGTCTGGTAATGTACTAAGGATTCCATCTCTTCTTCCATGGCTTGCGCCCACTTCTTCTTGGTTTCTACCTGCACTGCTTCTTCATATCATTTTGGTTCACCAAAATCAGTCAACAATACATAATATAATGAAGGAGAGTATCGTTTAGGGGGTTTGATTATCCTGGTAGATCTTCTAACACCACTTTCAGGTGTTTGAGGTCCTTGTTGTTGTTCTGGTTGTTGACCATTATGATTTTCAAGCACTTTGTTTTTTTTTGTGATCTCATCAAGAGTTATGTATTCTTTGTGCTCTTTTTCCTGTTTATTTTCGTGAATCTGATCCTTATACAAAACCTTTTCATTGAATATGACATCATTTCTCCTAATGATTTTGTTTTTTTCGTAATCATAAAAGTGATAACCAAAATCATTAACACCATATCCAATAAAGGTACATTTCTTTTATTTTCCATCAAGATTTGTTCTATTTTCTCTATTAATGTGGACAAACGCTTCACAACCAAAAGTATTTAAAAATGAGTATTTTACCCTTTTATCTGCCCATGCCTCCTCTAGAGTAACACCATCCAAGGAACTTGAGGGGCGTTTTTTTATTAGATAAACAATAGTATCTACAACATCTGCCGAAAATTGTAAAGGAAAACCTGATGCAATCTGATGCACCTTGCATGCTCCATGATTGTCCTATTCATCCTTTTTGACACACCATTTTCTTCTGGTGTTATGGGAACTGTCTTCTCTCTGAAAATTCCATTCTCTGAACAATACCTATCAAACTCTTTGCTGCAATATTCACCTCCATTGTTTGATCTGAGACACTTCAACCTTTTTCCTCTCTCATGTTCAACCAAAGCTTTCCATTTCTTGAAAGTATCAAATACATTAGTTTATTTTGAATACAATAAATCCAGGTTTTTCTGGTTGCATCGTTAACAAAAGTAACATAATAACGAGAGCTGTCGATCGATGATACCTCACCAAATCCCCATAAATATGCATGCACAAGCTCTAATTCTTTTCTCTTCTTTTCTTTCCAAACTTTGAGGAATCTGACTCTCTTATGTTTTCCATGAACACAATTCTCACAGAATTCCAAATCAACATGCTTCAAACTTGGAAACAAATTTCTTGAGTGAAGAATATGCATCCCCTTCTCACTCATGTTCCCAAGCCTATGATGGCAAAATGTCGTATGTACTCCTGTAGATCTTAAAGAATTAATAGAATTATAAATACCATTGCACAAATGCAATGTACCAACCTTTTATCCTTCTTCTATTACGAGGGCTCCTTTAGTGACCTTTGAGGTTTTATGTGTAAAAGTAGTTACACAGTCTTCACATCCCAATTGTCTTGTTAAAATTATATTTTTCTTTAGATCTGGAACATGCCTTACCTCCTGTTGACAGGGAAAATTTTCATTATGCCAACAAGGGGAACTAACCCGATCGCAGGTCCCAATTAGATCTGCTTTCATTTGGAGTGGCTAGTTGCAACGGGTTTTAAAGGACCCTGTGAACTGTTATAGGTGTTGAAATATTGCTCCCCAGAGGAAGAATTCAATTAAATCAACAAAAGAAATAGCTAACCTATATGTATCAAATCCTATATATACTAATTTTACCTACTTATGCTAATATTAACTATTCTAATCAATCTTGTAGGAGCATAGAAAAAGAGATTAAATATCATATATAGATTCCAAGTCCAAATGAGGCACTTACTGCCTCATAGTTGAATGAGCTTGTATTAAATCTTAATTGCAATCAATTTACTCATACAAGAATATGCATTCCTTTCAATACAAATAAAACTTGCAACTGATGTTTAATATGGTTCCGAATCAGCAATCGCTCATGAGTTAACCATGTTATTGAATCATATTCGAATAACTAGGACTAATCATGAATTGTATGTTATCCACATGCACCAAACAAAACACATTTATATTCATGCCAGCAACAACATCCTGATTCTAAACACATGAAATAAGCGGAAAATCAATTTGAAAAGGCTCCTTCTAGACCACAAGAGTCTTCTTTATTAACACAATAAATAAACAGTTGTTTTTTCCAAAAGGAAAAATCCCCCTCCTCACATCTGGAGGTAATATTTACGCAGTAGGAAATGATGCTCGGTCTTCCATGACTTTTCACCTCCCCTCTTTTCATTACACAGATCAAAATATACAGATGAGAACGGTCAGTGAAACTGTTGACACGTTGAGGTCACCTTTGCTGGAGCGTTCTACTTCCTGGAGGAATGAATGGATGCCGATGGAATAGAGAATGATTGCATATCATTTCTTTGTACCTGTGTGGAGTGGCTATTATTCCCTATCAATTCCTGAAGGAAACTAAAGACGTTGCTCTCATCATCTCACATCTAGCATGCTTTGAGGTGTATCTGGAGGAAATGACATCTTGATGGATCAGCGCTGCCATGAGTACTTCAATTTTGCCTCTAATCTCTTGATCCTCGCCTGCAGAGATGTTTAAACATTTTCTATGGATATCAAAAATATAACAGAAATGCTTAAAAACACAAACCTTTCCTTTATTAAAACTTTCACAAAAACGCAAGGAATAAATGTGAAATAATTGGCCCCTGCTTCAACTAGGGTAGTGAAGCAATCAAGTCACAATCACACATCGTAGTGGTCATTCACAATGGAACATCCCCTTGGTTTCGCTGATTGTGATATGCAATGGTTGGAAGATGATTTTCCTTTGAAAACTCGGGCCACAACATTATATGGAATACACAGGAAAACACGGGAAAACCCCTTGGTCGAAACATAAGGCCGGATTTCAAATATTATGTGCCCAAGCGTTTAATTATCAACGGGTCCGCCATATGGTATCACACCTTACGTATAAGTGTCAGAGATCACCAATAACGATTTGCGATGGGCCGGAGGCGGACTCGAATATATATATAGATATATATATATATATATATATATATATTACGTTATATAAGTTCAGAGAGTCCGCATATCACATAACGCAATACAACACAAGCTTAGGGCTTGCAAATTGCAATATGCGATTCGGCCAGACCCGAATATATATATATAATATATATAATATATATATATATACATATAAATATGAATTATATATATAATATATATATAATATATATAATATATATATATATATTATATATTGTGTTTAATACGCCATCAGGTCCACCAATTGGCAAAGCGCATTATACACAAACCCTGAGCTCCACCGATTGCAATATGTGATAATTCTAGCAGGTCTGACTTTGTAAAGCATTTCTATTATAAAAGAGTTTTCATAGGAATGAAGATGTGATGGAAGGTTTTGAGGGGTAAATAGCGGGGGTGGTTATATCTATGGGCATAGGGCACCAAAAAGGTCCCGATGAAAGATATGAATGAAGGGCTAGACTAGGCTATCGATGAATTATGTGGTAGAGATATTATTGGAAGAAATGAAAGATCAAACTTCTAGGGGGCCCATTCAAATTTTCTACCAAAGAAAGTTTTGATAGGGTGGTGATTGTGGCCACAATAAATGGTGAATCGCTGGGAAAACCAGTTACCTCTTTTACCAAAGAAAAATTGGATCAGTAGAACCTCAAGGTGTTAAGATAAACATGAAATGCAAACTGTATAGACGGATATGCATGGGTTCCACTTCAGCATTAATAGCTTTAGGCGAGATAAAGACAAATAGTTTCTACTTACTGAGAGGGTTTGACACGGATTCTCCAATGTTCATATTATGGGATTTATTGACCTTCCTTTATCTATTTTCTACTTTCAAAATCCTTTCAAGGCCCTCACTGGTCTGTCAATACCTGTTTAGTTGTGTACCTTAGCTCTTTATTGCTCATCAAATTTGATGTAGACAGGTTTATCTGCACTTTATGTAAGAATTTTAGTGTTATACTTTCATATGATTGAATGGGGTGCAGTCATGGATCATGCCATATTTTTAAGTTTCTTTAAGTTAGATTGGGCTTGCTGTGTCAACCGATAGTCTGAGTCCAACAACAACCCCTATTCCAACTGGCTTCCCAAACAAGCTGTCCTTCTAGATTGGCACAAGGACTCAACATTTTATTTTATTTTACACAAGTCCTTCTAGTTTCAGGCACAAGGACTAGAGCACAATTGGATTTTCCACAAGATATATGACAGTGAGCTTAGCCCATGAAAGGAGGTTTACTTGTAGATGACAGGCATTGGAAAACTTAATGTAGTTGATGGAACCAATGGAGAATGATTGCAAACCTTATAGACATGTATAGGCTGGTCTTAATAGGATTTTAAAAATTCAGTGTTTTGCCATGACAATCCAATCTGTAGTTACACATTTTTCGTTTTATAAAGATGTCCCTACAAGGTTTGGGTATCCAGGTTATCAACAGATCCTACCTAGTTCCCAATAGATGCTAATGAGTTGCTTCAATTTGAATTCCACATTTGATTTTGCATGTTGATAGTGACTTTAGGACCTAAAGACTCATTAGCAGGTTAATGAGGGAAGCAAAGGGCTGAAGGTAGTGAATGAGAGCAATCAGAAGAGGGTTGTAAAAGGTGAAAGTGAGACTGAAAGACCAAATCAATCGACTCAAAAGGACTGAAATTCAAAGGAAAATAAACTTTGTGGAAAACAAGAATGGACAATATGAAGATGTAACTAAGCTAACAACAAAATAAAATGAATCCTAACCTTTTCAGGAGGTAACCACCATGTGGTGGCTACTGGAAGTATCTTTTAAGGTGTTGGCCATTAACAGGGAGTTTTTTAGTTTCTCCCTATAAATTTTTCAATCTATAAGTTCCCTAACCAATTTTTCCTCAACTTGGAATGGGCCCAGCCATAAGTGTTGGAATTTCATGTGTTTACCTTTTGGCTCACTCAACTTGTCCCATTTCAGGACTAGCTCTCCCACTTGGTAATCTTTATCCCCTACCAGATGGCAATGAAACCATCTCTTCACAATCATTTGGTGATTTCTAAATTTACTTCTGGCCATATCTCTCAATTCCTCCAACCTCACCAGTTGGTTGATCCTTTTTTGAAGTAAGGCTGAAGGGGTCCCCCTTGAGGCTTGGGAGAGCTGTAAAGAGGGAAGGGTAACGTTAGGAGGCAAGATGGCTTCCTGTCCATAAATGAGGAAGTATAGGGAGTTTCCTAATGCTACTTTTAGGGTGACCCTATCGACCTAAAGGGTGTTTGTTAGAACATTGTGTCAATTCCTCTAGTTGTCAACGACAGACTTACGGATTATGTGGATGAGGTTTTTATTTGAGGAATCTGCAACTTCATTTCCCTGTGATTAATATTTTGATGCACACCTTATGTGAATTTATTTATCAATAGCAAATTTAGTCAATTTCAGTGATGAAAAGTAAGAAGCATTGTCAAATACGAGAGCATCAAGAATACCAAACCTGTTGATAATGAATTTCTCAATAAATGATATTACCTCATCTTCATTTACCTTCGAAAGCGGGATGGCTTCGGTCCATCTGGTGAAGTAATCAGTCACCATGAGTATATACTTATGCTGCTGCGAAGAGTTTGGAGTGATCTCGCCTATGGCATCTAGGCCCCACTATTGGAATGGGCGATAAATCATAATGGGCCTGAGGGAAATAGCTGGCTTTCTTTCTTGTCTTGTGGAAGTTTTGTTATAGCTCCAAATCTCACTTTTGATGTTTGTGATGCTGCACTCATGGCCTAGGGCAACCCCTCCTTCCACACCTGGTCCAAATACTTAAAAAACTATGTTTTACTCCCTATACTTGACATTTCCCTGAGCTAAACCCATGTGTACATGGGTCTGTGTATACCCAACCCACGCATATGTCTTAAAACACTTTAAAAAAAATCTCCTTAATTTTGGGCAGAGATCACGGGTTTTACCTGTTCATTACCTATTAGTGCCTATGGCCCAACTGTTCCCAATGAATTCCCAACTAAAAAACTACTTTGGGAGAAGTATGAAAAGGCTTCAATGGGAAGGCCTATGGGAGGAGAGAATAGAGAGAAACATCACTGTGCTGAGATTATCCCTGATCAAGTCTGAAGATCCTTGTGCTTCCAGCACTTCCCCCATTATAGGAAACCCTTGTTTCCTTGAATTATGATGTCTCTCCATTGGTTGAGATATCCTTGAGTGAGTCATGGAAGGAGTTTGTTAAAGGCTTGAAATTGGATGAATCCAGAGGATAGTTCCGCTTGGAGCCTATGAAAGGAAGATTCAGGTGAAATCATTCCTTATTGTATTTTTAGTTATCTATAATAAAAGAAACACTTGTCTTGTCCTTGATATTAACCTTCTTCATGCTTATGCGATCAATGTTATGATTTACATATGAATGGTTGTTTCAATTGTATAACTAACTACCTTTCAATATGCTATGAAGTTGACTTTCTTATGATGCTTGGTCCATCTACTACTATTCTTCCTTGAATTGATTTTCTTGTAGGGAGAAGGATCGAAAGGAACTCCGAGAGGGTTTGGACCTTGGCTAGATCTACCCAAATGAAGGACCCCCAAATGCACCTCTCTTCGCATAGTTTGTTTATATTAGTACAATGGTTGTATGGAATGCCTGTTTTTCTTTGTAGATAACCCCCACTCTGCTAGGGTATTGACCCAAGACCCTAGGGGACTTTGTCCCTAAACAGAATTGGTGACTCCACTAGGGACAATAGTATTGTTGTTCCTAGTTTGGGTTTATTCAAGCCAATCAGGGCTCAGCTATTTATTTACATGTTGTGACTAAGTAGTTTGTTCCTGTAGGAACTTGAACTCTAACTTTGATCAATTTCTTCAGACCCTTTTTTAATTTTTTCTAGTGATCTTTTATATACGCATCTTGGTCAGGTCACAGTCGTGTATGTATGCAAGTTTCACCATATGAACCCACGTATATGCAGGTTTCTCTGGACTAAATAGCATATACATGAAACTGTGTATTGACACAGTCACGTATACCCTAAAATTTTCAAGATTTTTCAAATATTTTTGTTTCTGGAGATCTGTCTGCTGGTTTGAGTCTTTCCTGAATAGTTACTTTTCTGTGTCAGTCTTTATTTTTACAGCGAGTTCACGATTTCAAACTCTCTCTAGTTGTGGAAAGTGTTGGTCTTGTTTTGTTTTGTTGCAAGCGTCATCATTTTTGTTTAAGCACACAAGATTTATTTCTAGGAATCTTGGTTGTTCTGGTCTTCCAGGGTAGAAATATTTGTCTCAATCTTTGTGGCAAACCTTGTTTTGGTGATCTTTTTGTTTGCGTGTCAAAACTACATCTTTGTGGCCATTTACGACAATTTTGAGAATTGTCTTTCTTGATCTTACGATCATTGTCACCAAGCTCTTTTTGCTGCTTTCTGATTGTTAAGAGCATCTTGAAACACACTTTTTCTTGAGTTTTCACCTGTTTTTTGTTGTTAACTTGCAAAGTGTTTTGTTGCCTATTCTTTGACCATAAAGTTTCGGTCTTATTTAGAGCACTTTTGAAAGGTTTTTTTTTGTTTTTGCTTTTGAAGAAAACTTCTTGAAAACTTGGTTTTTTCTTTCTTTGGCCTTGTTTCAATTTAGTTTCCTTTTTGCGAATGAAAGTGCATTTTTGTTTGTCTTGAAATTTGCTTTTAGTGTTTGGATGAAAATGAGCATTAGAACCTTATATTGTATCTGAACATCTTAAGGGGCTAATTAGAATTAATAAACAAGTTACTTTCATTTCTTTGATTTAGAGTAGTCTTAAGTTTTGTATCAGCATGTACTCATTACATTAGGATACATTTGTGCATCTTTTAGGACATCCATAGTTTTGTTAATTTTTGTGAGTGTGAAGCTTGAGTAAAAGAAAAGAAAAGAAAAATTGATTGCTTTCTTAGAAGTTCCTCAGAACCTAGTAGAAATTTCTTTCATCGAAGAACAAAATGAGTGCATTTGCATATAGTTTGGTTTTTATTAATTTATTTTACGTCAAAAACACCTCAAGTTTCATTTCCGCTTATCCCTTGACTTAAGAATAGCCCATTTAAAAATAAGCACTAATTAAAATACACTAGAACTTTTTTATAATTGTCAATTTAGACACACCAACAAGTTTTAAGATATTTTAGGGCCTTGGATTAGGCATGTGGAGAGAAAATTCTCCAAGGCCATTTAAATTGTCAAACATAGGAGTCTGAATAGTGAGTGTAAATCCAATAGCATTAGGAAGACCAGGAAAGCTCTGGATCTGGGAGTTAAGCACGAGGGTCGTTGAAGATGAGGAAGAGAGATACCCCCTCTCCTACTTGTTGAATCTTACCTCAAGACTATTCCGCCTGGCTTCTGATGCGAGTTGGTAACCTTAGTTGCTTCTCCTAGGGATCTACATAGGTGGCTACAGAGGGGAATCTTGTGGCACTTGAGGTCGATGTTGTATCACTCTCAATGGTAATACTGGAGGGCATCCTTGCGAAGCTTGGGGGCTTGCACCAATGCAGGCTGTTGTTAGGAGGTCAGCGTAACTTCCTCTATTACCCTTGCTGGTAGGACTGGGCCATCATTATCCAGACTATCTTCGGAAGGCCCCTTACTTCACTTTCTTGTATTTTGGTGTCTGGTCCTCATCACCGCAGTGGATATACTTGAAAGTTGTTTGATTGGCTAACAACTTTTAGGGACTTTTTAGTGTGTGCTCTGTGCTCTTAGTTGGCCTAGCTTTCATTTTTTTCTTGAGTCTTTAATTAGATCTTAATAAAAAATTCAAAGTGGCTAACCGATCGCCTAGACGGTCTTGAAGACTTCATGGTCTTTCACCACCAAGTTTAGAGCCTTCTCCTAGAAAGTGCAGAGGTAATATTCCCGGTGGGTTTCATCCCATGGTAGCTGATGCATCGGGGATTGATCCTCCCCTCGGGGGCATTAGTGTTTAGGATAGGTCTGGTACTTCCGCAGAACTAGAGAGGAAGACTCCAATTCTTTCTCAAGTTCTCTTTTAATCAGAAGATAACATAGAGGTAGAAGAACTCCCAGAGTCATTAACGACTCTGAATTCTCCTCTACTTTCTAACCATTCGGACGTATTACAATACATTGGGACTCTGATGCATAGACCATCAAGTCTAGGTCACATTACATGCTTACCTTTGATGACCACCACTGGAAGCATGGCTTCTGCCACAAGTGCTACAACCATGCAAGCTCCAACATCATTACAAGGGGGAGGAACTATTTCCATCCCCTCTACATCTTTATTTGGGTATTTTGCTAGCACATCCTTGGTTGGGTCTACCTCCATTCCTTCTACGAGTGGAAATTCCCAAGCCAATGCATTTAGTTCTGGATTCTTCCTGTTTGGCACTCATTCATAGTGTATTCCATCAATTCCATTTAGTGCCTCCATATCCATGATGGGTGGTTCGGCTTCATTTCAACGTTTTCCTTTTGGAGGTGGTCATATACAACATTCCAACCTGACGATAGGATCTATGCTTTTTCTTATACAGGACAAGGCAGCTATAGCTTTCAAGGTGGAACTAACCCTGCGGTTAGTGGCATAGGAACTGGGGATCCATTTTTCGGCCAACAAGCGAATAGGTCGTACTCCACAGTTAGTTCATTTTGAAGTATTCCCCCCTTAACTTCTTCTTGGAATCCTTATCAGGGGTTGTCAACTCCTTATAGTCCTTTAGGAGGGAGCTTCGCTGGTTATGGAGGTTTTTCGACTAGAGTTGGTCAAACTCCGAGTTTTGCTAGATCACAAGGTTCACCTTTGGTTCAGCTGGTTTTCCTGATTACCTCAGGTAGCCTGGTGCCTTTCAAAATCTAGGCCAATCTTTTCAGAAATTTGGGAACTTGTTATGAAACCAGCTCAAGAAAAGATAGAAAAGAAAGTTCAACGCCTTAGAATTCAGCCTCTTTGAGGGGGCAACCTCCTTTACATTACATAAATGAACAATTCTTGGATGATTCAAATGACAAAACCTCCTTTCTATATATAGGAGTTTAGGAGTCACAAAATAACCCAGCTGACCTAACAATAATAATATAAAGCCACAAAAATAACAATAGAGGGATTCTATGGGGCACAGTAATAACAATATGGGGACAATAAGGGCACAACAATATTAATAAGGGGTACAACTACAATAGTAATGGGGTAATCACTAGTATTATAGGGACCCAACATGCCCCTCTCCTTTAAAAAATTGTTTTCATCAATGCTTGAGTAGTTATGGATACTTCTGTATACAATTCTCATCCTCCCATGTGGAATCTTTAGCAGATAAGTTCTTCCACTTGATAATATACTCCGAAATTGATCGATTTCATAGCTGTCGAGTTCTTGTTTCTGTGTCTACTTCCGGTTCCAGTATAATTTTTCCTTTCTCGTCAAGTTCTGGCAATGTTGTTTGAACTGGGAGCTTGTCGCCTATAACCTTCTTTAAACATGAAACATGGAAAATTGGGTGTAATCGAGAAGCTGCAGGAAGCTCCAATTTGTATGCCATAGTACCAATCTTTTGCAACACCTTGTACGGACCATAATACTTTGGTGATAATTTATTATCCTTCTTAGCTTGCTTGAGGGACATTTTGCTTATATGGTTGTAGCCGTAGGAATACCCAATCACCTACATCAAAACTTCTTTCACTGAGATGTTGATCTGCCTGTTGTTTCATTCTATTCTGTGCCAACACGAGGTTATCCTTTAAGAGTTGGAGGACTTGTTGTTGATGTTATGTGATGTTCCACTACCTGAACCTTAGAATTTTCTCTTAAATATGATGTGATGGATGGTGGCTGATACCCATAAAGTGCCATAAATGGGGTCATTTTTGTTGCTGTATGGAAGGAAGTGTTATACCACCATTCAGCTAGAGGCAACCATTTGACCCATTGTGTCTGTTTATCAGATACAAAGCAACGAAGATATCCTTCCAAACATTTGTTTACTATCTCAGTTTTCCCATCAGATTGAGGATGATAAGATGAGCTATGAGCTAACTGAGTACCAAGACAAGAAAATAATTCTGTCCAAAAATTTCCAGTGAAAATGGGATCTCTGTCACTTACAATAATCTTTGGGTTTCCATGTAGCTTTTGAATTGTTTCCATAAATGCAGTAGAAATTTTACTAGCTTTAAATGGATGTGATAATGCACAAAAGTGTGCATACTTGGTAAGTCTATCAACTACCACCATGATGACACTCTTTCCCTCAGACTTG